>CAUYON010133655.1:0-10705 GCA_963573935.1 Arctocebus calabarensis
ATGTGCTGTGAACTGGGGTTTTGAACAATGATAGACATAATACTATGCAGCCTTAAAGAAAGATGGAGACTTTATCTCTTTCATGTTTACATGGATGGAGCTGGAACATATTCTTCTTAGCAAAGTATCTCAAGAATGGAAAGAAAAGTATCCAATGTACTCAGCCCTACTATGAAGCTAATTTATAGCTTTCATATGAAGGCTATAACCCAATTATAGCATAAGAATATAGGGAAAATGGTAAGGGAGGGGAAGTGAGGGGGGAGGTTTGGTGGAGGGAGGGTAAATAGTGGGGCCACACCTAGTGTGCATCTTAGATGGGTTCAGGCAAAACTTACTAAATGCAGAATGCAAATGTCTTCATATAATAACTAAGAAAATGACACGATGGCTATGTCAAACAGTTTGATGAAAATGTTTCAGATTGTATATGAAACCAGCACATTGTACCTCTTGATTGCACTAATGTACTCAACTATGATTTAATAATAATAAAAAAACTTAACTAATGTATGATTCACCTGTAAATGATAAATTAATTTTTGAATTGATTCAGGTTAGGTATTTGTCATACATACAGAGGGCGCCAAAAATATATATACACATTTTAAGAAAAGAAAAGAAAAAAACTGTATTAAATTAGTGATGTTCAAGTCATCTTTTACTTCTGCAATTACAAGAGGTGCTCAATATGACTTATATTCAACTTTTATTATTGGTATATATCAAGTATTGCAAATTTAATACAGGGTTTTCCTTTTAAAAAAGACTTATATAGCTCTTTGAGCTCTATATATTTATATATTTACATTTAGTTTTCAATATGATTATTTCTTTGAATATGGTAAAGTTTGGTGGATGACCAAGATAATTGGTGTTACATGCTTTTGAATTTATATCCTGGTTCTCACCTGATCAACACTGAGGCCGATGTGTATTTATTCATTAACTCATACATTAAACTCTATTTAATGTCAGCTATCTATAAAACGTGATACTCATGTTTTGAAATATGCTAAAATGGGAGTCGTTACAATGTCGATTACTCTTACGAAGTCTCTCTTCTCTTAGGTTTTGTGATCTCCTTGTTTTCTACTTTTTTTTCTGATCTCTTTGACTAGCTTCTCTTTCTCTGCCCCTTAAATTCTTGTTGTTTAGGGTCTAAACTTGTTTTTCCTGGCCAGCCTCAACAATTTGATAAAGTGCCTGCCCCTCCTAGATGCGATAAGTATATATCATGTCACTACCCTTATATCTGGAAATTGTGATTGAATATTTACTTTTTGATTTCTGCCCCTCAATAGAATATAAGAATTTTAAGAGCAAGCACTCTGGAAAGTTTCTTTAGTAAGTTGATTATACTCTTGTAGAGCTCCTCCGTGTTTAATGTTCACCTAAACACTTGCAATGTTTTGAAAATTCAGATTATGATCTACTAGTTTTAGAGTGGGATGTTATGTGTTTGTGTTAACTTGACTGAGACTTAGGGTACCTGACATTTGGTCAATATTATTCTGGGTTATCTATAAAGGTATTTCTGGGTGAGACTAGCATTAGAATCAGAATACTGAGAAAAACAGCTTGTCTTCCCTAATATGGGTCAGCCTCATGCAATCAAAAGCCTTAATGAAACAAAAAGATTGAGCATCCTAAAAGTAAGAGGAAATTCCTTGTACCTGACAGCCTTTATGCTGAGACATTGTTTTGTTTTTCCTGCATTTGGACTTAAAGTAAAATATTGGCTTTTTCTGAGTCTTGAACCTATCACTCTCCTGGTTCTCAGGCCTTCAGACTCAGAGTGAAATTATATCATTCACTCTCCCTAGTCTCCACCTTGCCATTTCCAGATCTTGGTACTTGTCAACCTCCATACTCACATGAGCCAAATTCCTTATAATAAGAAATCTATATATGTGGATATGCTTGTATACTATTCTCTCTCTCTCTCTCTCTTTCTCTTCCCACAACACACACACACACACACACACACACACACAGATACTATATATAAAAATGCAATTGGTGCTGTCTCTCTGGAGAACCATGACTAGTATAGATTTACATCACAAACTTCTGTGTAATACTGATGCTGCTGATCTTTGGGTAGCAAAGATCTGGAATGGAAAATTTTCTCCTATGCCATTTTAAATTTGGCTTTCAGTTAAAATAAGACTGTATCCAGTCTGTACACCTCTGCCACTTTATTTTTTTCAGCCTGAATATAAGAATCTTCTATAATGCTATGGCCAAAGAAGCTCAGAGAAGCAACTGCTTCAGTATTTTTAATTTGACCACACAATTAAAAAAAAAACCAAACAAATAATAATTGGAATCAATGCACAGGAATGGTTTTGGAGCGCAATAATCAATCCACATGTTCATAACACCCCACACCAAAACTACTGGATCATCATAAAATAATCCTGAAGCAAAGTCACTTTTATGTATTGTCATGTGCCATTATATGCATATTATATGTACTTTTCAAAGGTTGCTAATCTGGGCTCAGCGCCTTTGACTCAAAGGACTAAAGCACCAGGCACGTACACCTGAGCTGGCGGGTTCGAATCCAGCCTGGGCCCGCCAAACAACAATGACGGCTACAACCAAAAAATGGCCGGGCGTTGTGGCAGGTGCCCATAGCAGGTGCCCAGCTACTTGGGAGGTGGAGGCAGGAGACTTGCTTGAGCCCAGGAATTGGAGGTTGCAGTGAGCTGTGATGCCACAGTACTCTATCCAGAGTGACAGCTTGAGGCTGTCTCAAAAAAAAAAAAAAAAGAAGAAGAAGAAGAAGAAGAAGTTGCTAATCTGCCTAGCATTTCTCTGCCTTTTATATTAAAAAATATATGCTAAAGTGTTAGCTAATTATTGAGGTAGTTGAGTAGTTTTTAAAATGAGTGTTGTAAATGTCTTAGTTTTTGTTAATTGCATGAGGCCCTAAAAAAAGAGTAATTGAAAATGTATACTCTGGGAGGCTGGGGAAGATGAATTGCCTGAGCTCACAGGTTCAAGACAAGATTGAGCAAGAGCGAGACCCCATCTCTAAAAATAGCCAGGCATTGTGGAGGGTACCTGTAGTCTCAGTTACTCAGGAGGTTGAGGAAGAGAATTGCTTGAGCACAAAAATTTGAGGTTGCTTTGAGCTATGACGCCTTAGCTGTCTACCAAGGGTGACAAAGTGACATGCATGACATGCTGTTTCAAAAAAAAAAAGAAAGAAAAGAAAATGTAATTATTTTTGTTTTTCTTCAAAGAACTGAAGCTTATTAAATTTTAAATGTTCAAACATTTAGACATCTATTGAAATACCAATGGCTATAAACAATGTGCAATTCTAAATAGTAATTAAACACACTCTAAATCACCATAAGCTAAGCTGAATTTTAAGTAACTCTTATGTTTCAAGTGCTGTGTTTCGTTCTTACACAAAGAAGATTAACCCCTTCACTACTGACCACAGCTGCAGCCTTGTGGGCACCTTTTAAAATACTGTGGCTGCTATTGAACCACATTCTTCCTATATCTAGACCAAGAAAGGGAGACTGATCTCATAACCTGGAACACTTTGCTACTGCCACATTGGTACTCTTGAAGACTTGAAAAAAATTACCACTAACTGAATATACAGATGTAAACGTGTATATTTCATGTTTTGTGTTGAGAGCATCCTTACTTACATTCCTTTGTAAAAATAACATTGCATTTTACTTTTTTTTTTTTTGCAGTTTTTGGCCGGGACTATGTTTGAATCCACCACCTCTGACATATGGGGCTAGTGCCCTAGTGTTTTGAGCCACAGGCACTGCCCTGCATTTTACTTTTAAATACAAAAATATAAATCTCACCACTCAGATTAATCTTATAAACAAAAATATAAATCTCTTTATCCAGATAAATCTTATAAACACTTAAAAATTGGTATAGCCTTCTACTTTCAAGTGAGATAGTATACCTGGTCTAGAGTATCTCTTTTGCTATAATCAAGTAGAAAACTGGTGTAAATTTATGAATAAACTATTTTCAGATTTGGATTGATTATAGATTTTGGACAAAGTAATCATGAGAGAAGGGCTTCCACTTGGAAGCAGTAACTGGACTCTGTTGCAGGAAGGAGAACCTAAGAAGAGCACAGAAGTTTTGCTAGGATGAAAAGATAGGAGATTTGAGTTGGGGAAGACTAAAATGGTTAGAATTAAGAGGGAAGAATCCTAGAGAAGAGGAGCTATGTAAAGAAAATTCCACAGTTCTTAATTTTGGCAGAACACTGAGCTGCACATACATACATAGAGTAAAACTGTATGGAGTTAAGGAAGACCAATTACCAGGTCTTCCTTACAACTGCCAGTGCTCACTAACATTGGGAGACATTTGAGTTCCAACCAACTAAGGGGAAAACAGAGCATTGTGGAACAGCAGAGCATTTAAGAGATCTCAAAAAGTCTATGGATTAAGAGTAAGCAAAGGTAACCCTATAATAAAAACTACTTTGGACATTATTTCCCTTACAAAGCTTAAAAACAAGACTTCATAGGATCCAACTTATCAGTAAATAACTAGCAAAACAAATAACCAAAGCAAAACTCAACTCACTTCAAAGAAGACAGTGAAATCCAGGGGTTCATAATATCTAGCATTCAATAAAAAATTTCTAGAGGTCGTAAGAAACAGAGAAATGTGACAAAACCAGGACAAAAGTCAGTAGCCAGCAATAGATCCCAAAATGTTAGAGAGGGTGAAATTAACAAATAAGGACTTTAAAAATAGCTAGTCTAAATATGTTTAAGTATTTAAAAGAAAGCATCATAAAGAGGAGAGAAACAGAAGATATGATAAGAATAAATGGAACTTCTAGAGTTGAAAATATATTAACTGAAAAATTCACTGGATGGGCATAACAAGGAGATTAGTTACAGAAAAAGAAAAGATTAGAGAACTGATGAAATTACACTAGAAACTATTTAAATTGAAGCACACAGAGAAAAGACTAAAGAAGAAATGAACAAAGCCTCCATGACCTGAAGGACAGTATCAAGTGGTCTAACATGCATGCAATTCATATTCTTTTTTTTCTTTTTTTTTTTTTTTTGAGACAATAGTCTCACTTTTCACCTTTGGTAGAGTGCTGTAGTGTCATAGCTCACAGCAACCTCAAACTCTCTTGGGCTCAAGCAATTATCTTGCCTCAGCCTCCTGAGTAGATGAGACTACAGGTGGCCTCCACAATGTCCAGCTATTTTTAGAGATAGGGTCATGCTCTTGCTCAAGCTTGTCTCAAACCTGTGAGCTTAGGCAATCCACCACCTTGCAATCTTTCCAGAATGCTAGGATTACAAGCATGATCCACCACACTCAGCCTATGCCACAGTTTATTAATCTATTTGTGAATTGTTGGGCACTTGGTAGTTTCCACATCTTGGTGATTGCAAATTGACACAATTACATTTTAAAAGGGGGCGGGGGAAGGATAGGGGAGGAAGTTGGTAAGCTCTCACCTAACAGGTACAATACAGGGGTATATGGCAGACCTCCTGGTGAGGGGCTCAACTACAACTTGGACTTAACAAATGCAAACAATGTAACCTTATCATATATGTCCTTGTATTAATCTAAAATTTAAAAAAATGTCTCCCTTTTACTATCTTCTTTATCATCAGTTAAGGAAAAAAATCATTGGGGGCCAGACTGGGTGAATAGTGAAGGTGTTTCAATATAGTTACTTGTTTACCAGCTAAAAACTCCGTCACAGACAGTGTCAATGTGAGATGGTGCGTTATGATGCAAGAGCCACACCTTTCTCACGCCAAGATTTCAGTTAAGATTTTTCTCTTTCTCTACCTATGTTTACATGTTCTTCTATGCTTCTAACAGTTAGCTGGGGATTTTGATGCACAACTTGATGAATTATTGCAGTGTTTTTGTCAGTTTTGCTCATTACTAATTGCCCTGACCTGCTCTTCATTAGTGATACTTTCTCTCCCCTCAGAAAAATCTTTTATCCATTGGTACCCTGCCATTTTCTTCATGGCATTATCCCCATAAAGTTAGACTAACATGTCCCTGATTTCACTTCTACACTTGCCAAGTCTAACAAGAAAAAATAATTTTTTTTTTTAGCAGCGTCTCACCTTGTTACCAGGCTAGAGTGCCATGGTGTTAACTAGTTCAATAGCAACTTTAACTTCCTGGGCTCAAGCAATCTTTCAAGTAGTTGGAACTACAGGCACCCTCCACAACACCTGGATAATTTTTCTAATTTTAGTAGAGATGAGGTCTCACTCCTGCTCAGGGTAATCTTAAACTCTGAGCTCAATGGATTACAGGCATGACCCACAACACCCTGCCTTAACAAAAAATTTAATTCAATTGCATGCTCATTCATGGCTGTAATTTAAGCTCTGACATTCTCATGAGGGCACACAAAAACACGCAATAAAAATAATGAATGCCACTCAGCAAGACACTGCCACATGTTATCATGAACACAGCTATGAGATATTGACATATCAAGGTTATGCAGCCTTATCAAGTTGTTTGTACAGTGCTGCCAACATAAGCACACAGTGGCAAGTTCACGAACTTAATTGTCCAACTCTATACATTTGTATTAGCCCTTTGGTTATATGTGTTGACATTTGTAATATATCAATATATTCTACAATATGTGTTCTATGTGTTGACATTTTCAATATACCAATATATTCTACAAATCTGTGATAGGTCTTTTCTCTCTATTTAGGGAATTTTTTTAAGTTTCAGGTAAAAATGTGAGGGTACAAACAATCAGGTTACAATGTTTGCATTTGTTAGGTAGAGTCCCCGTGGTAGTTGTGTCCCACACCCAAGATCTTTATGGAGATTTTTATGACTACAAATTCATAATTTGGTAAGAATCAGTTTATTAATCTTTTCTTTTATAGTTAATGCTTTTTGTATGCTCAAAAATCTTTCTCTATTTCAAATTCATGAAGGCATTCTCTTGTAGTATCTTCTAAAACTCTTATTATTTTGCTTTTCACATGTAGATCTACATTCCACATGAAACTGTTTTGTATGGTGTGTTGAAAGGGTGAGGTAGACATTTTTAGGGTAGACATACAATTTTCCTCAAAACACTTATTGGAAATATGTCCACACTGTTTTTTGTCCATATGTATTTGAGAATGTTTCTGGGCTCTCAGTTCTGCTAGTCTATCTGTCTATTCCTTATGTTAATACCACAGCATCTTAATAACTGTAGTTGTGTAATTAATCTTGGTATCCCCAATGGAGCAACGTCTTTGCACTTTCTTTTTCTTTTGTCAAATGGTCAGTATTATTGACATGTGTCTACATATTTTAGAAGCAACTTGTTAAAATTCATAAAGATTCTTGGATTTTGACTGAGATGGAATTGAATCTGCAGATCAATTTGAAGATAATTGGCAATATAAAAATAATAGGTCTTCTAATGCATGAATTCACTATCCTTTTCTTAAACTTCCTAATTTTTTTTCCAGTAGCAATTTAGAGTTTTCTGCTAGTTTGTTCTAACCTCTTTTATAAAGTCACCAATCGCATTCATGAGGGTTCTGACCATGAATACACCTCCTAATGGCACTATCTCTTAATACAATGGTGTTGAGGACTAAATTTAAATATAAATTTTGGAGAGAGCATAAACATTCAAACCATAGCATACCATTTATTTATTTTTCTTGTCTAATCCTACTCATTTGAACCTCTAATATATGTTAAACAGAAGTGGGGATAAGCAGCATTATTATGTTTATTACAGTCTCATTGGAAAATGTTTTGATATTTCGCCACTCAACATGATGTAGGGTTTTTTTGTAGTCATCTTTTTGTTTATTTAAAGTAGTTCTTTCCAAGTACTAGTTTGCTCAAAGTGTTTGTTTTTGGTTGTTTGCTTGTTTGTTTGTTTTTGCTTCTTATATCCAGAAAGGATTTTTCTTTTTGAGACAAAGTCTCACTATATCGCCTTCTGTCTCTCACATCACAGCTCACAGCAATCTCAAAGTTTTAAGCTCAAGTGATTCTCTTGCGTCAGCCTTCCAAGTAGCTGGGACTACAGGTCCCCATTTTGACGCAGAGGGCTCACTGTTGCCTAGGCTGAAGTCTAGTAGCTATTCACAGGTTCAATGATAGCACACTACTGCCTTAATTCTTGGCCTCACGTTATCCTCCCACCTCATTTTCTTGAGTAGCTGGGATTATAGGTGTGCCATCGTGCCCAGGTTGGATGTTGAGTTTTATCAAATACTTTTCTGCACTTGCTGAAGTGGTCATATAATTTGTTTTCTAATGTGTTATATTAAATATAGTCATGTGTTACATAATGATGTTTTTGGTCAATGACTGATCGAATATATGTGGTGCCCCTATAAGATTGTAATATTATACTTTTGGTGTAACTTTTCTATGGATAGATGTGTTTAGACATACAAATATTTAACATTGTGTTGTAATTGCTGACAGTATTCAGTACAGTAATAGTACAAATTTCATTCAGATTTGTAATCTAGGATCAATAGGCAATATACCATATACCTTAGGTATGTATTAGGCTGTATCATATAGATTTGGATAAATATACTAAGTATATGTATGATGTTCACACCACAATGAAATCACCTAATGTGCATTGCTTGTAGTGTATCCCTGTCATTAAGCAATGCATAACTATGTACTAATTGATTCTCTAATGTTAAGCCAAACTTGTCTCAGTCTTGGAATTCACTGAACATGAATGTTACAAATTACTCTTAAGTTTGATAATACATAGTATTTTGCCTAGGATTTTTGCATCTATATTAATGAATGAGATTGGTCTGTTAGAACTGCCCATTTTTTAGTCTTCTTGTTAGTTCAGAGGTCTTAAATATTTTGATAAATTTATTGCAATTTAATTTTTGGATACTGTTGTAAATGGTGTTAGTTAAAAGAGTTTTCTACAGTGGACCAGAGGAGGTGGCTCATGACTGTAGTCCTAGCAACCAGGAAGGATGAAATTGAAGGATCGCCCTGGACTCTGGAGTTGAAGACCTGCCTGACTAAGAGCAAGATTACATCGATACTAAAAATAGAAAAATTAGCTAACCATTGTGGTGGGTACCTGTAGTCTGAGACACTCTGGAGGCTGAGGCTAGAGGATCATTTGAACCCCAGAATGTGAGGTTTCTGTGAACATTGATGATACCACAGCACTCTACCCAGGGTAAAAGAGTAAGATTCTATCTGCAAAAACCAACCGACCAAATAAACAAAAAATCACACTTGCAAATAAGAGAGTTCTCTAAAGTGTTCTGACAGTTACAGTATCTTGAGTCCCAGGTAGATCTCCTTCAAGTGTCTGTGCTTCCTGATGTTTCACATTTAGTTTCTCCTTATTTTGAACTGTGTGCAAAGCAGTGTTGTTAATGATTTAATATTAAAATAATTTGAAAGGAAGGATGAGGTTATCTTCCTGAAGTGCTGGTGTACCTTTGTTTCTGCCTCGTGCCTAAAGAAAGGCATCAGCAATCCAACAGCCAATGGTCTGGGCCACATGGAGCATGGACAAATCAAGTTGGGCAGCTTAAGGTCATCCTGACTTTTACTCCTAGGACAGAACCCCATAGGTGGGACCAAACTCTACTGTCTTCCTGGATCCTCACTTGAAAATTTGTGCATGGAGGACACCTTGAAGTTAGTTCAGAATATTGCCTAGCATTTATCCTTTTTAGAAACACACAAATGCTTAAGGATCTAGATACAATTGGTTGAAAGTTTCTCTCCAAAACTCTGCCTGGTTTTTGGCTGGTCCGTGCACCATCATATCCGTCTTTGAAGCTTTCCTCAACTGATGGAAACAATTATATTCTACTATGCTCTGTATATGGCTTGCCTCAGCTTGCGCATCATTTCCTATCCCAAAAATCATTTGAGTTCCTTATTCTGCCAACCATCCTTTCCTACAACTCGCCTGCTATGGATGGAGTTTTGTTTTCATGGAGTAAGCTTTGTTAATCCTGTCAATCAACTCCAGGATTAGAGAAACGCAGGTGAAACACCCAGCTCTAGGTAGAACTTTAATTATTCTAATAATAACTTTTATTATTAATTAATTAATTAATTATTAAGTGCAGTCCAGAGCTCACATTAATTACTATATCATAAATTGAACAAAGGGATTAGTTAACAAGGAAAGCATAATGGATCTTCCAATTCCCAGTGACACTAAAGCATCACACCTTAGGACACACACACACACACACACACACACATACACACACACAGACACAATCACCCGCCCAAGAGCTCTCTACTCTCCCCACAACCCCCCCACAGCCACACATGCTCACATAGACCCAAACAGAGAGTTTTCTAGTCTGATAGCTCCAAGGTCTTGTGCCCAGGTGGATCTGCTTCAAGTGTGTGTGATTACTGACGTTTCACATTTAGGTCGTACTCATTTTGGACTCTGTGCAGAGCAGTGTCGTTCATGAGTCAATTTTAGAAATGATTTTTCTAAAAAGTACTGACGTTTGACCTGGGCTGACCCTGTCCCCGAGGTAGCCAGAGACAGGCCAACGGGAGGACCCACACAGTGGGTGCTCTGTCTCGGGATCCTGCTGGGAAAGCCACGTTCCATGTCCCGTCACACACCTTTCAAGAAACGCTTCAGGATCTCGAGCCCACCTGTTGAAAGTTCCGGTCCACAGCTGTG
>CAUYON010133659.1:0-20894 GCA_963573935.1 Arctocebus calabarensis
TGTCTTTATATAGTGATCAAGGAAATGCCATGAAGGCTAACTGTAACAGTACGATCAAAACATTTCTGAATGTATATGAATCGTGCCCTATGATTGCACCAATGTACAGAATTATGATTCAATAAAATTATAAAAAAAAAAAAAAAAAGAAAGGAAACTAAAACAGAAAAGACCACAGCTTTCTTGGGGGAGGGTTTGGATACTTTTCCTTTCAGATGAATTTTGTACCTGAAGCTTGCTTTCTTGGAGTTGCAGCTTGCCTCAGCAGAGATGATCTGCAGCTATCACTTCGCTCTCAGCTGGGCCCCCAGTCTTCAGTTCAATTGGGCATTTTCTGGACGTTATCCTTCCCCTTGGTCAGGATCCTCTCTCGGGACCTGCTTCTAGTCGGCCATCTTGCCCCTCCCCCCAGGCTTTTTTTCTTTTATTTGTCTTTTTGTTTTTAATATGAATTCATGAAGCAATTTTGTATAATACTATTTTCCCTTTGCTTCTAATTTTCATTTGTTGCTGCTAAATATAATATTTTGTCAAATATTTCTTCTCATTTTCCCTTAACAATTTTATTATTATTCCGTGGCTCATTATATAAAATACTGTTTATCATGTTTTTTCTGACTTTAAAAGCTTTTTAAAAAATCATAATCTCCTTTAAATTATTAGTTTCAATATGGTTAAATTTAGACCATGTAAACCATTTCCCACATTCTTGCTACTGTGTTAAAGAGTTTATTGACATTACTTCATTGGAAACAAACACTCTTTCCAAACGTGTCATTTTTTTACTCATAGGATTTATCTAGAAATTATGCGTTGCAGTGCTTTTCTAGCAGTATCCAACACTGATAAAGCTTTAAAAGATTTATCATATAAATAAATGTGACATATTGTGAGGCAGGCATATGCCCTGCATATAACACCATCTGAGTAACCAAACATGACATGATGTGATACTGAATTACATATGCTTCTTTTTTGAGAAGAGGAAACTATTGCCAATGAGGGTAACTATCATAGGTATATATTTAACAAGAGCATAAACATCAGTAGGTTATGAAAGAAAACATAGAAAGTCAAAATTTCAGATTTCTTCAGTGGATAACATAGTTACTTGCTTTTCTCTCTGTCTGTCTGCCTGTCTGTCTCTCTCTCTCTCTTTCTCTCTTTCTCTGATACAGTAAAACCTTTTGGTGTAGTGGCTCACACTTTTAATCCTAAGCACTCTGGGAGGCTGAGGCTGGTGGATTGTTTGAGTTCAGGAGTTTGAGACCAGTCTGAGCAAGAGCGAGACGTCATCTTTACAAAAAATAGAAAAACTAGCCTCTACTAAAAATAGAAAAAACAGCTTTGGGTATGTCAAGCTCCTGGACAAGAGAGTTATGACAGAATTTTACAACCTAGTTTAATCGAGTTACTTATGTATGAATCATGTTTGCTAGAGTATTTATTTACTTATTCATTCATTCATTCACTACTGTGCATCCCACCCATAGAAGTAGTATACTCGAATCAGGCCAAATAATGGAAGACATTCTGGAATATATATTCTAACTCTCATAAAATCCTATACTTTTGAGTCTGTTAAAAACACATGGAATAATATTTCTTCCATACTTTCCCACTTCATTTGATTAATTGGCTCATTATTATGACAAGTAATTTATAGTATTAGTTATGCTCAAATGCATAACTTAATATCTTCATACTTATATTACATATTAATACAGTGGGGTGAAAATGACATATTCCTAAACTAAAACCTTTATGAAAATCACAATTATAACCATTTTTAAAACAAAGGTAGTAAAAAACAGTCTTGTCTATTATGGCATGTCACATTACCAGGAAAGTTGTCTTAGGATACAATGAGGCAAGGAAATTACTTATTAAAAATTCTTAACATCAGCTTCATGATTCTTAAATGCATGTTCACTTCAAGCACTAATATCTCTGTCTTAAAACTTACCATGTTTTCCCCTTCGTCCAAATTACTTCTGACAATAGAGGTGAGTTACTCATTAGAGCACCAAATTTTTCAATAGCCTGATCAGACTTAATTTAGATAACATCAATCCTAAGATAATTATCAAATGCTAGTCAAGAAAATATCTTGCATATGGTAATTAACTAGTTTAATAAAAGTCTGAGAATTAAAATAATCTTAAGAATAAACCTATTTTCATATTTTAACTTAATGTATTAGGCAATTTCTACAGAAAATGTATATGTTAATAAATATATTTAAGGTTTTATATGGACATGTAGGTTCATATTTTAGAATGGTGCATCATATTTGGGCATGTTATTATAAGATTTAGGCTTTGATCTCCATTGGAGTTTCCTGGGCTGAAACAGAAGACATTTTGCATGTCTGTACTAGACTACTGTATCATGACCATGACATGTTTGTATATTGTTAGCCAAAGCTATCTATTCTTGGCACCAATGCATAAAATAAATCTTTACCTTCAGAAACTCTAAAATGCCTTCTATAGCTTCTCTTTTAAAAGTACTACCATTCCTTCTCATAAAATAAGTCTTGTAAAACCTAAATGTTTCAGCAACAATAGACTTCCTGCCAAATAATGTGCAACCGAGAAAAGTAATTGACTTCACTAGTAATGCAATGAGCCTTAGATGAGCTGTATTTTATAAAAACATATGAAATTCTATCTTATAAATACATAAATACACTTTACCATGTAAAGTTTGTTGAAGAAGTACCTATATTTTGATCAATTGCAAAGAACTATTTTGATTTTCAAATTGAAAGATATCTAATATTTACACATTGAATTTTACTCCATCCTAAATTTTTAGAGAGGCTGTCATTTTGCTCTGACTGCATAATTCGGTGTGATTGAATCTATTCTGGAGCCCCACTCCTTTAAAACTCAGAGTGTCTAGTTTTAGTCTTTTACATGTGGACCTGCACCTCTCACCACTTACAAAAATTGATTCAAGGTGGATGAAAGTTTTAAATCTAGGGCATGAAACAATAAAAATCCCTGAATAAAGTGTGGGGAAAACACTTGAAAATATTGGCATGGGAAAGATTTTATGAAGAAGACTTCCATGGCAATCGCAACAACAACAAAAATAAATGAGACTTAATTAAACCAAAAAGCTTCTGCACAGCTAGGGAAACAACCACCAAACCAAACAGACAAATTTCAGAATGAGAAAAGATGTTTGCATATTATGAATCAGACAAAAATTTGATAACTAGGATCTATAGAGACCTCAAATGAATCAACAAAAAAAGAGAGCAAACAATCCCATACATCACTAGGCAAGAGAGATGAATAGAACCTTCTCTAAAGAATGCAGATGAATGGATAACAAATATATGAAAATTGCTCATCATCCCTGATCATCAGAGAAATGCAAAAACTATCCTGAGATATCACCTAACCCCAGTGAGAATAGCCCACATCACAAAGTCTCAAAGCTGAAGACGCTGGTGTGGATGTGGAGGAAAGAGAACACTTTTATACTGCTCATGGGACTGTAAACACATAAAGCCTCTTTGAAAAGAAGTATGGATAATCCTCAAAGAACTCAAGATAGACTTTTCATTTGATCCTATAGTCCCATTACTAGGCATCTACCCAGAGGGGGGAAAAAATCCTCTTACCATAAGGACATTTGCACTAGACTGTTTATCATAGCTCAATTTACAATCACCAAAATGTGGAAACAGCCTAAATGCCCAGCAACCCAGGAATGGATTAACAAACTGTGGTATACGTATAAGACGGAATACTATGCAGCCACTAAAAAGACGGGGACTTTACATCTTTTGTATTAACCTGGGTGGAAGTGGAACATGTTCTTCTTAGTAAAACATTGCAAAAGTGGAGAAATAAGAGTTCAATTTACTCTTTTCTAATTTGAAGGCAGGAGATGAGCCAATAGAAGGGGGGTTGGGCAGGGGAATGAACAAGTGGGGAGAGGGGAGAAGGGGTAGGAATGGGAAGTCATGGTACATGGTACACCTCTTGGGGGTGGGACACAATTGTGATGGGGACTTTATCTAACAAATGCAATCAGTGTAACCTAATTATTTGTACAATGAATCCCAAACGATTAAAAAGAAAAAGACTTAAAAGTGTCATTAACATTAGTATGATTAATAATGGCTAGACAAAAGTCTCTCCTGCCTATTCTAGAGTATAATTTTTCTTTCTTTTCTTTAATCTTGTAATCTATGTATATCACCAGATTCACTCAAAAAGGACATTTATTCACATAAATATTCTTCCTTTAGTTCTTAAACATTTCTTTATCTGCTACCATCACCATTGTCAAAACTTGCCTTTTAGGAATAACATGCAACTTGCTTAATAGCAGATGTGTAACTTTTTAAAAATACAGTAATCAGTTTCTCCAACCAGCATTAAGTTCTATATTTAATAGCAATGTCAAATTAAAAAAAATGTGCTCTTCAAAAGAACAGGTTTCTATCACTAACTTTCTGTGGTATTTAAGTTTACACTTAAGACTCACAATTCTGTTCTCCAGGTTTGAGGCAACGTTGCTTATAACATATAGAATTACTTAGCATTGGAGAAAATTATGATGATGTGTTTTAAATTCTCTTCTTTTAACATTAGGTGTATAGCAAGGTTTAAGCCTGCCTTTCTGGGATGCTGATTCAGAGTAAAGTTTCCTGAAACATTTCCAATTGTAAGATGAGTTAACTCCTAGTACCATACACATAAAAGTTGGGAATGGCTGGATGTGAATGGAAGAATTATTTTTCCCTTAGAGGAAACTATAATGATCTCATGACCCAAAGACATTTTTACATACTCAGAAGGGGAATTTTTTTTAAAGTATTGAAAATGGTGTCTTGAGTTACATTAAATCAGTGGACTAGTATAATAGAACTCAGTTAGAGTATGTTATATTTCTTTGCACAACCAATTTTAGTTTAAAAGTTAATAATACTTTCCAAAAGAGATTTGAGGGCAAAAGGTAAGATGGTACTAGCCACATGCAATGCTCAGGAATTTCTTTCACAGTATAGTGATAAACAAGGTTTTTGGATACCGATGTTAATTTGAACTTTGGAAATACTTTGTTATTCAAATAATGACTGATTCCTACACCTTTTCAGAGAGGGAAGGATGAGAGCAATAAGGCTGCAACAAAACCAACCACCTTTCTGGCAGTTCAGGCAATCATTTTCTTATTATAGCCAATATAACACCTTAGTTAAATGAAAATATTTTATCACTGTTCTTGACAAAACTAATTTAGACTTCTCTTTAAATAAAGGTGATTATAAGTGTTAATTCCATGATGAATTCAGAGATAATTTGCTACTAAAATATCACAAGTGGTAATTTAACTCCATTGGACTTGACGACATTGAATTCACTGGTGCTTCACTAATAGTATTTTAGCAAAAGCTGGAAGAGTGATCTAAGCTAATTATCGAAGAACAGTTCAAAATGAAAAGATATTAGGGTTCTAGGAAAGAAACACGTGACATTATGATATAGTGATTCATAGAAAACTATAAACTGGGGTTATTTTTCCGAAACCTAAAGACAAAAAGTCTTCTATAACACTTTGCATACCAGTGATGATGTACAGAGGAAACTCACCACATGGTATTTTCTGTGTTCCATCACTTTTTACAGTCAGGTGGAGTTTGGTAGAAAGAGCAAACACTGCAATCACAGGATCAAATTTATGCTGGTGACACTGCTCACGCTATCATAACTTGGAGGAAGTAATTTGCCCATGTTACCCAGATGGTTAATTTCCTTATCTGTACATGATAATAATACTCACCTCATTATACAAAGGTTTCAATGAATTATGTCAAAAGGGTTTTTAAACTAATTTGTTAAATTTTCATTATTTGAATTATTACTTTTATTATTATTGGAGTTATGGTTTTATACTTAATTTAATAATGTAACACAAGCATACAGTTATTATTGTTCCCCAGAAGGAACTGTTAGAATTATACTAATCCTCATACATTTTGAAGTAACTTCTAAAAATTTTTCATCTTAAGTATAGATAATTCAGATCAGAAAATATTTTATATTGACACCAGTGAGTACAGATGGCATAATTGTGAACATCATCATTCATTTAAAAACACATACAAATTCTTATTTAATGTAGAAAATTTTATAGTGTTAATTTTGTCTTCATGAATTCGTATTCCCATTCCAATTTTGCAACACAAATTTATTCTAATGTAATAAGATTTTTATGCTTGAAGGTATTCTGTTGAATATCTTATCATGTTGCTCTAAACATATTTAGTTTTAAAAAATTTAAGTTCTCATAACCATGAGGCTCTCTCTATATTTTAGATTGAGTACTAGCAATTGTTAGTAGTACATAATTTATTGAAAACAGAAAAATGTATTATAAATTATAATAAATACAGTTTTTTAAAGTAAAATTTACTTGAAATATTTTTCTTAAAGTAAGATGATTGTGGAGGACTCATTTGAAACAACTGTGAAAATATCCTTTATATGCCATTCTGGAAATTTGTATATGTCAGACCAATCACTGATGTGGGTTTTAAGATAGTCCTGTGTTATTTCATTTTAAATGTCATTATTACAAGTGGTGGGGGAAAGGAGAACATGCAAGGCAGACAGCATTCAAGGCTGATCAATTTTATAATAGATTACAAGTGAATTTAAATTTGTAATTTAATAATGACTTGTGAGTTCTTTAAAATTGTTAATAATTTAATAGCTCCTTTGGTTAACCCTACTCCTAACATTCCTTTGGTCCCTCAAAACGTGAAATTGCTCATGCTAATTATTGATTATGAATAGTCAATCATCTTTCCAGTCTGTGTTCTTCAATGACTCAAGTTATCTTAGCTATAATGCAAAACAAATGAAGTGCACTTGGTAATTCTAACCAAAGAAAGGCCTAATTAGATCAGCTATGGAGGGAATACTGCTGTGTTTCCCAGGGTTGGTCATTTTCTCTAATTCTTTCTAACACAGAGGATTTTAGGTTTCAAAATATGGGGGCATGGAGATTTATTATTATAATTAACAAGAAAGTAATATTTATTGATACACACCTACCACATTGTAATCTGACAAGAGGCTCTATGACTTTAGAACTTTTAATCAATATGGAGGGTTAAAGAACTATGTCACGGGGGCCAAACAGCAGTCTGAGACAGAGAACTCTGACAACACTGTGGCAGAAGCCTCTGCAGTAATTCAGTAATATGACAAGTGCATGGATTTAATTGGGAGTCCCTTTATTCGTTTGTTTTTTGTACAGCTGAAGCAGAGACATTTGAACTCAATCACTTTTGCTAAGGAAGCAGGGATAAAAAGCAGAGCTCCTGTGTAATTTCAAAAGGGTTCCTGCAATACTTAGCCTAATTCAAGGTATGGTATGCTCTTTACTGGCTATTGATTTATATCACAGATTTTCAGGCGAAATACAAAGGAATGACTGATCTCCTAGGTCAAACTTTCATTTGAAAAATGTAAAACCATAAACTAGCTATTTAAATGCCATATCCAAGATCACTTGACGGATGGTGAAGCTGGGTTTAGAACCTGATGTTTGAGTTCACTGCTTCTTCTCTCTGTCTGAGCACTAAAGCAGTTCTCCAAATACAGACCAGTGCACCAAAACCAACTGGGAACTTTCTGGAAATGCAAATTCTCTGGCCTCATTTCAGTCTTAGTGGATCAAAAGCTCAGGGTTCAGGGCATAGCAATCTTTGTTTAACAAACCTTTCAAGTGATTCTGATACAAAAAGCATTTGAGTACCACTGTTTCAGAGAATAGAAATCAAAATTTAAAACATTTTGCAATGATGTCTTTACATTTCCTTGGTTGTTGGCACATCAAGATGGTGACTGTTTCCTCTTTCTGGAAGCTCACTGGATAACATCTTGCCACTAAATGGAAGTTATGACTTGACCTATAAATACTCGTTTCTAAGTCCATCTTTCTTTCATTTCCATTTGTATTTATATTGCATTGGTAAAAACAATTAGCAAGATTGAATTTTAGTCATGATTCTTAGTTTATTAAAAGTCTCTGTAAAATTAAAAAATGATGGAAGCAAACAATCCAACAGATAGGGGAGTCCTGCACCTCAGCTCTGTTATACAGGAGTGTTAACATGTTCTCTTTCATATGGGATATACCCAGATCACCCTTGTTCTCATGAGTAAAAATTATTCCCAAAGGCTATTTGAAAGTCACAACTGGATAATGCACATTTTCAAATAGGTTACATTTATATCTTTTGAAAGGTAAAAATGCATTTGAAAACAGTTATAGTAGGTGTTCAGAAGAAGAAAGGTGAAATGGATACTGAAGTTCTACGAAGAAATACTGAAGTCAGAAATAAATCTTTGACTTTTAGAATATGTAACATAAAGTAGGAGTTTGATTATGGAAGGATGATTTCTTTACGAGTACCTGTGGAATATGTGCAAGCTACTGAGAGAACAGAAATCAATATTTTAAGGTATGAGCAACTGTTTATGTGAACTGTAAACTGCTACGTAACTATAATCTAATCTGTAATCAAGTAGAACTAAATTCTTCTTTTCACATGTTTTTAATTTATCTAATTTTTCCTGTTGTTCAAAACATTTTATTTAGGATTATTTTATAAAATATGCATAAAATTAGTGCACAATATAAGCAGACTAATGGTACATTAACAATGTATTCTTTAGAATGTTAACATACAACATTTAAATGTTTCCTATTAGGTAAAATATTTAATGATGAAACATTTTGTAATTGAATGAGTAAGTCACCTACAAAAGCCTTTAAGAATTATTATGATTTTTTTGCCTAAAGAATGAACACAGCTATACACCCTTCTCATTCTTATTTGTGTTTACTACCCAATAAAGTTAAGGACACATCAAGTAAAAATGAATACTGGCTCTTGTCGACATCTTTCCCATATGCTTTCAATATACAATTTGGAAGGCAAAAGAGTGGCTGGTAGCTAAATTACTGAATATATTTCCTTGCAATAAAATGAAAAGTGCTTTTGTAGAAATGCTGTAGAATTTTCCTATTAAACATGGTAGAATAATTTCTTACCATCTGTAGCACTCATTTAAAAATATAAACAGTGGTATATTTGCCATCTGTCTTAGAGACTTTTTATGACACTTTTTGAATCTGTCATTCAATGATATCACCAATTTTACCATCTAAGGATGATGCTTAAAGCTATGATCAATGACATTTTTGGTAGCCAGACATACATGCTGTGGAAGTGAAGTAGCAAAGGGCTATAAAGATGGTCAGTAGCAACCCTAATGGTTCTGTTAACACCAATAAAACAGTATAGAATAGTTATTTGAAAGCATTTACCATCTTGCTGAAGGTGAAGAGGACATGTGTGGAATGAGTGTTGCACATCGACTTAAACCAGGAAAATCATAATACTGGCCCTTCCCACATCCTTGGAAACATTTTAAAAGGTGATATTGCCCACAGAAATGTTTCCCAAGTTTCTGGCACAAGGTAATGTTCCAACACAACTAGTGAGTTTCTCTGTGTATTTGAGGAAGCAAAATTTGGGCTCATTAAAAGTTTACTGAATAGATAAAGCCAAGGTGTGCAGATGTAGGCATTTGTATTCCAGAGATTGTTACTGGGTCCATTAGAAGATCCTATACTGAGGTGGCAGAAACACTCAGCTGTTCACTGAGGCTAAGTGAGCTGTTCACTCACTCAGGCTAAGTGAATTTCTAAGGATAAGGTAAGGGTTCTCATGGACTTGAGACACCAACCAATTATGAGGCCTAGAATATTTATATAAGAACAAAACCAAATCACTCATTTGTGATAACATATTACTGTATTCAACAAGTAAAACATATGTATATTTAGGTATCATTTTGTTCTTTAAATTACAAAATAGCTAGGTAATTCTTAATTAATGCTTTACCGGTTATTGTATTTGGCCCGGTATGGGATAATTTGAGAATAGAATAATTTGTAAATAGAATTGAGAACAGACAGAGGAAGGAAAGTCATATTATTAGTTAACCTCACTGAGGGTGTACAGGACTACAGCCAATATTGATTGATCTTCAAGATAGTGTTTATAAAGATAATCTTTTTACTTTCCAGGTTGAGTCATTCTATATCTTTATAAAATTCCCTGTTAAAGATATACTTTAGAAATTCTTACACTGTATGCCTGAATTTTTTCTGGATTCAAGGATTGAGGTGTCCCAAAGCACTGAACTGGCTGTAATTAGAGAAAAACTTATTAACAATATTTAATGGTGGTTCTATATCAAAATATTAGAGAATGATTTTGAACTTCATTACTACTAGAGATTAGTTCAGGAAAGGTCAGCCTACACACATAGAAAAGGAACAAAAATTTTGAAGTTGTGAAACACATATGTAAACAAAGATGTTCCTATAAGTAACATAAGTTGTTTATGTGTTAATGTGACTATGTATTATTTTCATTACGAAAAAATATACATTTAAATACACATTATACCTCTTATCACAAACATGGGCTTTGTAGAAGTTCTAATATCTTCAAATACACAAAAACAGGCAAGTTTTTCACATGCCATCCCAGGGGAGTGAGTCACTGAGAAAGTTTAGCTCTCATAAACGAATATAGTTGATATGGAGGGAGACATATGGAAGGCTTGCAGACAATATTAAAGTATTCTTAAAATACTAGGAAAAGCAAGATATAATATTTGCCCTATAAAGGATTACATTTTAAAAGCTTGACATAAGGTGAATGTATAAAAATTATTAATTTCCCTAAATAATAAAAAGACAGAAAGTATTTGAAAGATGTGAGTCTATTCACAATAACAAAGCATATGAAACATCAAGGAATGGGTGTAAGAGGGAAAGGTGAAAACTTTACAAGGAGACAACAATAACAACAACAAAAAAGGCTTGAAGAAAAAGTAAGACATGACACATCACAGATTCTGATGAGTGACAAAATATACTCATAATAGGTTAAGTATACTTTGTTTTTTGAGACAGAGTCTCACTTTGTTGCCTTCAAAGAGTGCTATGGTGACTTAGATCACAGCAATCTCAAACTCTTGGGCTCAAGCAATTCTCTTGCCTCAGCCTCCTGAGAAGCTAGGACTAAGGGACCTGTCACAACACGTGGCTATTTTTAGAGACAGGGTCTCGCTCTGGCTCAGGCTGGTCTCGAACCCATGAGCTCAGGCAATCCACCCACCTTGGCCTCCACAGTGAAAGGATTACAGACTTCTCCCGGTCAGGTTAAGTATACTTTAAAGTCCCTTTGGGAAAAAAAAAGAAAACTGATACTAAAAGCATCTGGAAAAACATTTAGAATATAATGGCTTAAACATCACTGATTAGGATGAGGCATGAAAAACATTGGTCTATTAGCCACTTAAACATACAATAATTAAAACAGTATGGTATTGGTAAAAACCAGAGAAGTAGACAGATTAAAATAAATTTCTCCCAAATGTGTATTTTATATATATATATATATGAATATATTATATAATATGTATATAAAATAATCTATGATTTTCACATTTAAATAAAAGAAAATTATTCAACTGATGATGCTGGCAAATTGCTATACACACACACACACACACACACACACACACACACATATATATTTTTTTTCTTCTCTGTGAGATAGAGTCTCACTCTGTTGCCACAAGCTGGAGTGCCATAGGTTCGGCCTAGCTCACAGCAACATCAAACTCTTGGTTCAAACAATCCTCCTGCCTCAACCTCCCAAGTAGCTGTGACTACAGGCACCGGCCATGACATCCAGCTATTTATTTCTCCTTTAGTATAGACATGGTGTTGCTCCAGCTCAGGCTGGTTTTGAACTCCAAAACTTAGTATTATGAGTACAAACTTGCACCCAGCCAAAATGTTACATATTTAGAGAAGAAAAAATTAAGTTACATCAATATAAGAAATGTTATAAAGTGGATTTTTAAGGATTTTTAAGGACATATCAAAGAGCTAAAAAAGAAAGATAAAAGCATAAAAGGCCTAGAATAAAGCTATAGGTAAGCAGTTAAGTGATCACAGAGATAAAATTGTCTAAGTATGCAAAAGAAATTATTTAATAATATTTAAAATGTTTTAAATTATGGTACATGAAAATATATCTTAAAATTTCTAAGCGTATTTGTGAGAAGAATGACTAAATATTACTTTGTCTAATACAAACAGCTTTTAAAAATAACCAGGAAAACACTATTAAAAATAGTGTCAGTTAATATGAACAAATAATGCACAGCAAAAAAACAAAAATGAACAAAGATTGTGTAATTTTATTGACAATTGAGGAAATAGAGATTAAAACATCAATGAGAGAGGGATTTTTTCCTGTCACCTTAGAAAAGTTTAAAAATTTTATATGTTGCAAACTTGTAATTTCATTTGTACCAATCTTCTTTTAGAAAATAAACTGATCTTCCAAAAATTATTACTGCATTTTTAAAAATAGAGATAATTTTAAGTCTCTTTATACATCTAAAACTAGAAGAATGAGGTTAAAAATTATGGTGCAAACACAGAAAGAAATGCAGCTATTAAAAATCACAATTTTAGCTCTTCTTTCTCTTCCCTTTCTTAACAATTTAGTTTCAAAAATCATCAGGCAAGGCAGAGGTGAGGCAAACTCATTAGGCATCGATGCCCTTGGGGGAACTAATAAATTCCTATGTGGAATGCTGGCCACCAAGTAAGATAGGGAGGACGCTGGAGTTTGGTGCCAGAGCCTGGGCATCTTAGGGAAGATGTGCCCCAAAGGGACCACCTGCAATTAGGTGCTAGAGCTATAGCAGGGTGAGGAAGCACTCATGCAGTGGGCAGTGGGGGTCATGTACAAGGTGTCACCCGCCCTGAGGGGTGACATGGTGTGGGAGATCAGAGCTTGAGAAGAGTACCAAGGATGTTTATGAAGGGGAAGCACCCTGGCAGAGTGTGGGAGCCTGTCCAAGGCAAGGAGGTCATCTTTGCAGATGAGGAGGATGGTACAGTTTTTACACAAAGATAGGGCATCTGTGAAGAATACAAAAGCTGGTTTCTCACTGAAGGAGATGGTATTGACAAATTTGGAATGGAAAAAAAGTGGCAGAAACTAGACCATATTGAATTACAATTGGAGATAGTGGCATGAACTAAGTTTTCAATCTATATATACAAACAGATGTAGAAATATTCTTTTATGGGAAATAAAAGGAATGAGAGAGAGAGAGAGAGAGAGAGAGAATTGTTTCATTGCATTTATGTAGAAGAACATTCTTTTTGGTATGAAGTACATCAGGAAATGAGGAGATGATAGGGTATCAAATTAGGAATTCACTTTTTGAAAACATAGAAAAATGTTTTAAAGTATGCTGTCATATAGAGCAAATTTTTATAACCACTGAATTATAGCAAAACTTTTTTTTTTCATTGAGACAGAGTTTCAAGCTGCCCTGGGTGACGAGTGCTATGGCGTCCTGACTTATAGCAACCTCTAACTCAGGCTCAAGAGATATTCTTGCCTCAGTTTTTCTATTTTTAGTAGAGATAGGGTCCTGCATTTGCTCAGGCTGGCCTTGAACTCAGGAGCCCAAGCAATCCTCCCGCCTCAGCCTCCCAGAAGGCTAAGATTACATGTGTGAAGCCACACCTCCTGGCTTAGATTATAGCAAAACTTTAAAAATATAACTTGGAGGGTAGCACTTGCAGCTCAAGGAGTAGGGTGTCGGCACAATATACCAGGGGTGGCGGGTTCACACTCGACTTCGCCCAAAAACTAAAAAAATATATATATATAACTTGAAGTAACATTTAATAGCATAAGTAAAATATTATACACATAAAACACACTCATCTATGTAACATACAAAGATTAAAAGTGAAAATGATGGAGGCTGCTTCCCATATAAATTGATCAGAGCTTTAGTTCTTCTGTAAACTAAGAACAATATTAACCAGCAATGCCACATGTGCTATTAATAAAATTATTTGTTTATTACCTTCCATATTCTAAATTCTATTTTGGACATTTCAACAACGCCCTTCTGACTGGGGTTAATTGCCATTCATCCACCGTAACCCCTTGGGAGCGTCAAACTGCTCTATTTGTACATGTTGCCAGAGTTCTTTTGCTGGTTTCTCATGAATCCTGTTCTCTCATATCGGTCTGATAGATTTGCAGTATAACTGTTGTCTTTTGCTGGAGACTCTCCTACTTAGTGATAGGAAAGTCTTCCAGAGGAGGAAGGACTGACCTCAGCAGGGGAGAGGCAAACACAAAGACAGCCTGTGAGTTAGCTTGCAATCATGCAAAAATTACAAATCTGGAGTCATCACTATCAGTCTTCAAATTATACTACTCCAAGCCTATAGTAAACAAAAGGGCATGGAGAGGCAGAAATGTAAAGACATAGATCAAAGGAACAAAAAAAAGAATCCAGATATAAAACCATCTACCTATTACTACCTGAGCTTCGATAAAGCAGACAATAACATACAGTAAGGAAAGGAAGCCCTGGTCAGGAATTGATGCTGGGAAAACCGAATAGCCATATGTAGAAAACTGAAACAAGACCCCTGTCTCTTGTCATATACCAAAATTAATTCAAGATAGATTATAAACTTAAATGTAAAGTGTGAGATCTTAAAAAATACTAGAAGAAAACTTAGGGGAACTATTCTAGACATTGGTCAAGAGAAATAATTTATGACTAAGACCCTAAAGGCAATAAAGCAACAATAATAATAAATAAAGGGATTTGATTAAATGGAAAAGCTTCTATACAGCAAAGGAAATAATCTACTGAATGGGAGAAAATATTTGCAAACTATACATCTGATAAAGGGCTAACATCAAGAATCTCCAAAGAACTCAAACAAATTAACAAGAGAAAAAACATTTAAAAGTGGGCAAAAACCATAAATAGAAGTTATTCAAAAGAAGATGGACAAATGGACAGCAAACACAGGGAATAAATGCTCAACATCATTAATCATCAGGGAAATGCAAATTTAAACTACAATGAGATATCACCCTACCCCTGTCACAAAGGCCTTCATTAAAACGTCAATAAGCAAAGAATTATTGGTGAAATTACAGGGAGAAAATGTGCTTACACAGTACTGGTGAAATTGCAAATTAGTATAACCTCTATGAAAAAAAGTATGGCGATATGTCAAAGTATAGTTGTATACTTTTTATTTGACCCAGCAAATCCACTAGTTAGTATCTTCCAACAAGGAAAATAAGTTATTGTATCCAACACCTATATTAGGGAGTTCATTGCAGCAGAAAATAGAGTTTACTCACTCATGAAAAGGAATGTCCTTTGCAGCAATGTGGGTGGAAGTGAAAACCATTATCCTAAGTGAAATATCTCATGAAATGCAAAAACAAACACCATATATATTTTCTATTAATTGGGAGCTAATCAATGTTCATACAATGGCACATAGAGATTAAATGTTATTGGAAATCAAGAAGTGGGGACGAGGGAAGGCAATAAGATTCTAAACCTACCTATTAGATACAATGAACCCCACTCAGATGATGGCCATACTAAGAGCCCCAACTTAAGCATTATAAAAGGTATCCATGGAACAAAAATATCTGTACTTTTTTAATATTTTGAAATTTAAAAAACGAGTAGAAGAGACAATATTATGAATTGACATTTTTCCCAGCATTAATTTATATATTCTTATAGTCTAGTTGAAACTCAATATAAAGTAATTCTGAAATACATAAAGTTTTCAGAAAAGATTTTTTTATTAAGAAGGTAGAAAGACTTCCCTTAGCTATTGTCAAAAACCTCAAGGGGGTTGGCCTACATCCTGTTGTTCATTGCACAAAAGTCCAATTATTGAGACAGTGAAGATTGCCCAAGTAGAATTTTTTTTTTAAATAGGACAAACATCCTTCCAGAAGAAATCTGCCTTAAATCCTTCTCTTAGATTCATGGAAACCACGGCTTTTATAGGAGGAGCCATGTATCTCAGGCAAGTCATAATACAACTTGTAAGTTGTGGGGGATGGTGAATTTTGGTTCCAGGAAACTGGCTTTCCAAATCTCAGCTCCTTTTGTGACAGAAAATCCATCATTTCTGGGAAACGACTCAAAAGTTCAAGTAGTTAGTTAAGAGAGACGATTATAAAAAAAATTATAAGGGTCATGAAGTTATAACGGGACTGGTTATATATCATAAGTTATAAGATTTCATAAGAAAAGAATAACAAAACCAACCTTACAGATTGATGAAGGGGTGCAGGGTGACAGCTAGAGTAGGGGCTCCAAAATTCTGTGGAAAGAAAAAAAAAACCACAGGCTTATTTAAAAGAATGATAATATACAGTCATAGCCCCCTAGTTTGTTTGACATTAATCACCTGTTCACTTCTCGTGGTAGTTATAATGATTTTTAACTTTTCTCCACAGATAACATCACCTTTTGGAATCCTACAGGTAGGTTCTAAGACATCTTCCAGGCCTCGCATTCCAGGGGATTGGCTCACCGTCCAAGCAGCCGAAACCAAGAAACTGACTGAACTGGAGCCATGAGGATGAAGCTGAAGCAGGCCCCTACAGTTTTGACCCCAACTTAGCCAGTTGGAAAATCTAATTACCTGATCCTCTGCCTGTTAAACTATCCTTAAACCCTGTTCCCCAATTCTTGGGGAGGTGGATTTGAGAAACTCCTCCATCTCCTTGTGTAACACTATGCAGAATTTACTCTTTCTCTGCTGTAAATCCTGCTGTCTGTGGGCATCGCCATCCTCCTGAGCAGCAGGCAGATGAATCTAGCAGGGCAGGAACAATACCATTATATGTGGATAGGCAAATCACCAATGGAGCAATACTAAACATCTTGAAATAGACTCTCCAGTTTTGCCAATCTTTATACTACTCCAACGTGCCTCTTCTGATCAACTGATCAACCTAGCGGGGCAGGAACAATACCATTATATGTGGATAGGCAAATCACCAATGGAGCAATACTAAACGTCTTGAAATAGACTCTCCAGTTTTGCCAATCTTTATACTACTCCAAAGTACCTCTTCTGATCAATTGGGGGTGTAAGGACCAAGGCCCTTGTCTTGTCACAGGTTCACTGAAAAATTATTGATATGAGGAGAATGATTAACAGGAGAAAAGAGCTTGCAGAGTTATTTAATGTGTGTACGTGGGAACCTTCAGAATGAAGATTCAGCACTCAGTGTAGTTAAGAAGTTAATAAAGGATGAGGGATTGGTATTGGAGCAAAACTAGGTTTTAATACGAAGGCAGGTTATGGGAAGGAGAAAGGAAGAGGCTTGGCTAGAAAAGGTGGTTTTGTTATGTAGTTGAAGTCTTAGAGATAATAACCCTCAGTGAGAAGAAATGGTAAACATTTATTCTCAGACCTTTAAATGTTTGGACTCTCAGCTAATCTTCCCTAGATAGAGTAAAGGAAGACCAGGCCATGTAATGGAGATTCTCTACAGATGTAAATTTCCTCCCTAGAAAAGACAGCTTTACAACATCCCTGTCTGCTGCACCTGTGGCAGCCATCTCAAAATATTCAAAGAAATATGTTCTTGGGTAAGATATTCTGATTTCCTTCAGAGGAAAGAATGGGCTGTTCACTGACGTATGGCTGGACACTTGGATATCTATTTAGAAAAGTAAGTTTCGATGCTCTCATCACACCATAGGCAAAAAGCAAACCCAGATAAAAATCCGAGAATGGGAAAAACAGAGCTTTGAAGCTTTCAGAAGTAGATACAGAGGAAGTTGTTTGTGATATTAAGACAGGAAAGGATTTATTAAACAGAATACAAAAAGCACAACTCACAAAAAAAGAACGCTATATTGTGCCACTTCTATCCATCAAAGATACCAGTTAAAGAGTGTAACTAAAAGCCACGGCCTTTTAGCATAAAACCAGCAATAAGATTTGCATAGAGAATAAAATTGTCTTACAAATGAGGGAAGTAAAAATCAACCAAATTAAAAATTGGGAAAACAAATCAAGGCAATGCATTTTATATGAGAGAGGCATACATGACATATAAAACATAAAAAATATGTTTACCTTTATTTGAATATGAGAAATATAAATAAAAAAATATCAAACTACCATTATGCACTGATCAGATTGACAAAACTTGAAACATTTTGCACAAGGGTGGTTTTGGATGGTGTGCAATGGGAACTTTCACACAGTGGTAAGAATATAAATCGGTACATCACTTTGTAGAAAAATTTAATTCATCCCGGGAAGTGAAAGATGTGAGCGTTATGGCCCAACATGTTTATTCATAAGCATATCCGCTAGAGAAATTCTTTCCCAGGACCCCAAGGAGTCATACACAAGAATGTTCATAGCTGCATTATCTATAATTTCAACTATACTAGGAAAAAAATCCAAATGCCAATCATGGATACTTTTTACATAAGAATAAAATACATGTAAAATGAAATAATGCATATTTTAAGAATATGCACATGTGAAGCACTTCTTTAAAGAAGCCATTCTGAGATCAGTACAAATATGGGGATTATGGTTATGACAGAGAGAAGCAAAACAGGGCTAGGGCCGGGGACGGGTACACAGGAAGTTTCCCTGATACTAATGATTTAAATATTTGGATTATATTATAATTTATAGATTACTAAGATATTAAAATATTCCTATGTATGAATGAAGTGTTTCACAATAAATTCTGAGAGAGAGAGAATAAATTGTTGCCTAGATGTCCAAAATGGGTTAGGAGACAAATGTAGAGTGTCAAATCACTTTAAGTCAACTCAGCTTTCTTGGCTCTGATTAATACAGCCCTTTGTGAACATGATTTAAAGCCCAGGCTAGCTTTGTCCCTGACATGGCACAGGAAACATATATCTTTAGCTTCACAACTGTTAGACTTGAAGGATTTTTAAACTCTCGCCTAAAGGTAACGTTGATCCCTTTTGCCTCTTTAAAATTAATTCAGTGGGTGATTTGAGATTTGCTTCATTAAATTCAAATGTGGCAATAGAGATGAAACGAGTTGGTCATGAGTTGATTACTTTTCTTTTGAGACGGAGTCTCACTCTGTCACCCGGTATAGAGTGCTGAGATGTCATAGCTCACAGCTATCTCAAACTCAGGGGCTCAAGTGATCCTCTTGCCTCAGCCTCCAAAGTAGCTGGGACTATACCTGGCTGTTTTTTTTTCTATTTTTAGTAGTGACAGGGGTCTTGCTCTTGCTCAGGTTGATCTTGAATTCCTGAGCTCATGCAATCTACCCACCTTGGCCTCCCAGAGTGCTAGGATTACAGGCATGAGCCCCACGCCCAGCCTTTGATGATTGCTTTAATTAGTGATATGCCCATAAGATTTCATTATACTATTTGGTCTAATTTTGCCTGTTTGAAAATGTCCAGAATATCGCTTCTCGGCCTTTTGGCTAAGATCAAGTGTGAAAATGTCCAGAATAAAAAATTATGGAAAGCAATTTACTGACCTAAATTTGTCCTTGCATATACATGAAAATTAATCCAGTTTACTAAATCATATCTGTTCATAAGTAATAAAAAATTGTGTGGTGACTTTAAGTCAGAAAATATGATATTTCCTTAATTCAGAAATAACAATTGTAAGACGTATATAATGATAAAACTCTTATATCATAAAATTAAATCTTCCCTTCCCCAGTTAATGCATTCTCCAGGCAAGAAGTCAGCGACGGAGGTGGGATTGTATTATGGCTCATTTTCCTTTTCTGACTCATTCATACATTTGCCAAAAAAAAAAAAATGGATTCTGATTTCCCTTATGTTGGACTTTACAGAGGGAAGAGAATTTCTTCCTTAACAGATGCTATGTTTAAGGACCTTCATGGTCAATAGACATTGCTAATGTTTAAATCCTGCTCTTTTAAAATTGTTTTCTTTATTTAAATTATTATGAGGGTACATATTATTTGGTTACATAGTTTGCTTTTGTAAGGTTAAAAATCTAAGTTGTAGTTTTGTCTTCACCCAGGAATTGTGCAATATGCCCATGCAGTATGCCTGTTAAGTGGGTATTTACCCAGTACGTACCTCCTTCCCCCAGCTTGAACTTCTCTCCATTATTCTCACATGTGGGCATTAGGTGTGGAACTACTAGCTCCAATTTAGTACAGAGTATATGTGATTTTTTTTTTCCATTTTTGTGATACTCCACTCAAGAGAATGGTCTCCAGTTCTATCCAGGTGATTAAAAAAGATATAAGATCTCCATCTTTTTGTGACTAATATTTCATAGTATACATATACCACAATTTATTAATACATTCATGTATTGAAGGGCACTTGGTTTTTTCCTACAACTTTGGGTTTATAAATTGTGCTACTATAAACATTCGAGTGCAGGTATCTTTGTGATAAAACGTCTTAGTTTTCCTCTGGGCAAATACCCAGGAGTGGGTTTGCAGAGTCATGTGGTAGGTTTACTTTTACTTCTTTTTTTTTTTTTTTTTTTTTTATAATTTTATTGAATCATAATTCTGTACGTTGGTGCAATCATAGGGCATGATTCATATACATTCAGAAATATTTTCATCGTACTGTTACAGATAGCCTTCATGGCATTTTCTTGATCACTATATAAAGACATTGATACTCTACATTTAATAAGTTTCCCAGTACCCTGCTAAGATGCACCGTAGGTGTGATCCCACCAATTACCCTCCCTCCACCCATACTCCCCCCTCTCCTCCCCTTCCTTTCCCCTTTCCCTGTATTCCTATGCTATAATTGAGTTTTAGCCTTCATATGAAAGCTATAAATTAGCTTCATATTAGGGCTGAGTACATTGGATACTTTTTCTTCCATTCTTGAGATACTTTGCTAAGAAGAACATGT
>CAUYON010133660.1:0-14295 GCA_963573935.1 Arctocebus calabarensis
GCTCCAATAGCCAAAAAGGTCGGACAACTGCGGAGGAGACACCTACGCCTTGGTGTCTCCTTCACTTTACACTTAGGACTAAATACGGAACCCACATTTCCTATGCCTAAGTCAATTTCATGTGAATTTCCTAGGCCTCAATTCCATGAATGGACTCTGTCCATTCATTAATACATTCATTCACCTTGCCCTGGCGGAAGGGACTGTGTTCATTCATTTCCTGCCCAAGGAACCCATGGACCTATATATACTCCTAGATTAAGAGCCTAAGCGGAGACGGGGAAAGACTGGGAAAGAAATGGAGAGAACTTTTCTCTCCCCACTTGAGTTCTCTCTCTCTATCAGGAGCTTTAGTGTTTTTTGTATTCTTTTCTGTAAATAAATTCTGTCTTACCACTGATCTGTGGTCCGCGGATTTATTCTTCAAATCACCGAGACCAAGAACCTGAATTCCGGTATCACAGACAATATACTGCCAGAAACCCCAACTCCCATTTCTTTCTCCAGATCATCTTCATAGGACATCTTCTATCTGGTCACCATAGTGACATTCAGCAATGAGGTATGTAGCATTTTTCCTAGGACAAGTTCCCGAATTTAATTGTCAGACTGAGAGAGGATACCTGGAAAAAGTAAGATCTAAATAAAACCCCCCAAAACAACAACAAAAAAATACATCTTCTCACAGGAGCCCAAGGACATTTCTGTAAAGTCCCCTCTGTTGTGACTCAGCTATTAGGAATTTGTAGAAACTTAACTTCCTGGGACCTGGAAACTAATGCTTGCTTCCGTCTCTCTAAAAGCCCAGGTCCACCTTCTCCAGCTCAATTCAAACTGACCAATGAGAAGGACATCCATGGACAAGGAGTCCTTGACTGCAGATACAAGGGAAAGGGCAGAGCTAGTTGGGGAACATGGCTATTACTGGACTTTAGTCTGCTGTGGCTCCACTGGCTGAAATAAAGCCCTTTCTCTTTTAAACATGGGTGCTTCTTTCTCTCCATCAAGCCTCGTTTTCCTGCAAGAAGACCTTGTATGATGCATACAGTTTTGATGGCCATTCCAGAGAAAGAGTTCCAAAACTGCCTTAAAGTGTGGACTAGACACTCGCTTGGGTGCTTAGCTTCTCAAGGGAGCACTTTGAAGGTAACTATGGTGACTATTCAGCAGGGAAATATGTAGCACTTTTTTTAGGATGAGTTTGTAAATTTAATTGTCCAAAATTATATTGCTTTATTTTGGTAGCTTGAACCAAAGATAAATTTTTCTGAGGGCACAGAGTTTCTACGTTGCATTATTATGGCCACTATTTTAGCTTTTTTCAATACATTCCAATACGAAGACAACATAAAATGGTCACCCTTAGTTCCCTAGTCCAGCTTTAATTTTCTGAGGATTTGGAGTCTAAATTATCTTCAATTTAGCAAATTCATGTGGTTTAATTTTAAAAGACACATGTTTAAAAATAGCTGTATTTCCATATGCTGAAATAGTTTTGTAAATTTTATGAATTGTTTAAGCTACTCACCTTTATACTTCCAAACAGTTTGCAAATAGCTAAGAAATTCACTGTGACAATTTAAGCAGCTTACTGTTGATGCAGTGTCTAACATGTTTTGACAGACATGGGAACTTTCCAACGCATAAATTGCTATTGTGTTTCAGCACAACTCAAGCTTCAACCACCTGGGTAAGAAACAAATGAAGGCTATTTTCTTGGCAACAGCTACTGCCTTCAGCTTTACTAAGAGGAATCTTGCAGGTATCCCCATTACATGAGGGAAAGAGGGGTCACATTTCAAAAACATCGTATGGTTTCTTGTGCCTGAAAGGTATCATGTCCACTCTTTCCTCCCTGCTTCCAGGAATAATTACATGCACTTCAGGCAGGTTCATTTGCACATCATGGCATCAGCCATTTCGGTAGTATAACCTCATCTTTTGGGTTATGTATTATCTCTAAAGATATTCTTCTAAAACAGTGGTTTTCAGCCTTCCCAATGCCACAATGTATTTTCATTGTTAAAAAGGGGTCGTGACCCGCAGGTTGAGAGCCGCTGTTTTAAAATATAAATCGCCTTGAGATGAGGTAAGGTTCAACAGAGAGAGAACAGGATCTGAAATCGGAAGGACTTAGTTTCACGTCCCAGCTTCATCTCTGACTCTGTGTGCAACTTGCGGCAATTTTCTTAATCATCCTGAACCTTGCTTTCCTCACTTGCTAAATGAGGATTACAACTTCATAAATTATTGAAAGGACTAAATCAGTGTTTTTCGACCTTTTTTTTTAATCTCACAGTGCACTTGAATTTATAGTTAAACACCCATGGCACACTTAAATTATGTCCATTAGAAAAAAAAAGAATATACTTACTGTGCTTTGAACTTCTTTCAAAAATGATTTAATTAATCATTTTTTAAAAATTTTCACAGCAGACCAGTTACATACCACTGGATTAAATGTTATAACTACAAAGGAAAATAAAAATTTCAGGAAGTCCCCCACCACACCCTACACCCCTTCTCAACTTCTTAAACAAAAAGAAAGATCAAGCCTAGAGGCTGAATCATACAAATGATTAGCTGTTACAAACATCATACAGTAGTCAGATCTCTCGTGGAATGGCAAAAGTCCTTATACATCTCTAAAGGACAGTTTCCTTGGAACGGATAATTGGGAAGATAATTCTTTGGTGGCATAACTGATTCTTTCACAACTCCCTTTTTCTCTCCAAACATTCCCCTTATCTTTTGTAAAATGCAGACATCCTGGACCTTATGAGAATGTAACCATTCGCCTCACTACTCATCTTCCTTTTTCTTTCTTCATGTCCTCTTCCTTTAAATACTGAGTTCTCAAATCCCTCTTTAGAAAAAAGAGAGCTTGCATTTCTGGGGGGCATCCTCAAAAATTTATTTAAAAAACGTGAATCCAGTATGTCTCTTGTTATCGGTCACTTATTATTTAAATTAACATATGTTACGTAAATTTTCTAGCATAGTATTTGGCAAAAGATATGGATATTTTATTTAAGCCTTTAGATTAGCATTATGAAAAATATATAATCTCCATTTCAAAGAATAAAACACTCAAATTCAGAGTGGTGAAGTGGTGATGTGGTGTCTCCAAGTACTTACGTTAAGTTAAAAGACCAGCTCCCATGGCCAAATAATCTCAAAGCAAATAAACTTTGGAATATTCACATGTTTTTCTATATTTCAAATCCATTTCTCAGTCACTTCTGGGGTAAATTGTGTATTTTTTCATAGTTCTTATATCCATAGTGAGGGAAATAAATAAAAACAGAACCTTATGTTTGTCACCTTACAATGTAAGGACAAATATTAATTGAATTTTAAACTTTTCTGACTTTTATGATTGTGTATTAAATGCCTACCTCTCCTGCTAGACTGAACATTTTAGAAAGGCAAGGAACACACATATATGTGCTTACTCCCTAGTTCTTGACATATAGCAATTATCTGATAATACAAATATTTAAATCAATACTGGTAATTGAATAAAAACATTTTTATAGTGGTATGAAATTCCACTTTTGTAAGGTTAACTATTCTTGGTTCTACGTCTGTAATTTTTTTTTGTAATCCACATTTTATTTCTTTCATTAATAAAATCAATTCACATGGTTAAAGAAGATTTAGAGACTATAGATAAGATAGAAAAAAAGATCCAGGCTCGGCGCCTGTGGCTCAACGGGCTAAGGCACCAGCCACATACACCTGAGCTGGCGGGTTCGAATCCAGCCTGGGTCCGCCAAACAACAATAACGGCTGCAACCAAAAAATGGCTGGGCGTTGTAGCGGGCGCCTGTAGTCCCAGCTATTTGGGAGGTGGAGGCAAGAGACTAGCTTGAGCCCAGGAATTGGAGGTTGCTGTGAGTTGTGATGCCACAGCACTCTATCCAGGGTGACAGCTTGAGGCACTGTCTCAGAAAAAAAAAAAAAGAAAAAAAGATCCAAAATGTCATAGTTTGTTTTTTTCATTAAAAAAAATTGAAAAAAATCAATTTTTAATTGGACTTCAGAAAGTGTTTTCCTGGGGATTTCTTGGCCTAACTACAGGACTCTTCCTGTTACAAGAGATAGAATTTGCTTTTAGATTTTAGCCAGGTATCTTAGGAATAGTTTTCAAAAACCTCTTTACATTTTTTCTGTTTTATTATTGTTTTGCTAAGATTTATATAGGAAGCCACACCCTCAGGAATCTCATGATTAATTCCTTACGCCTATTGATTTTCCACAGTGAGTGAAGCAGCAACTTTTTTTCATTATTAATATTACGTATCATAACACCTCCAGCTGTTTAGGTTACTGCATTTTGCCATGTATAATGTGTACTTTGGGGCCCAAATTTTTGAGGGAAAAATGAGGATGTACATAATATATGTACATAGCTCAGGAGTGAGGGTGATCATATCCTCCCACCTGGGCCTGATGAACTGACAACGTTCCAGTCTAGCAGGACAGAGAGTCCCGTGGGAGCAGCCTGGAGCAGCCTCCACTGAGCGTTGCAATCAGGGGACGCAGCAGGGGTGGTAGCCTGTGGGTCAGGCTACGGTCTTATGGGGCAAGGGCCAAAGGGTTTGTCATGTATAATGAGCTCCCTTGTGGCCCAGCTGCATGGAGGGGACTGCAAAGCGGGTTCAGGCCCTAAGGACCTGAGTGGCTGCCTGTGGGCTGAGCAACCTCAGATGCTGGTGCCCCACCAGTCACATGTGTGGCCATCTCGGCCCCAGTTCCTGCTGTGGCACAAAGGGAAGCCTTCCTGGGAGAGAGGGAAGGGGTAGCTTTTTAGAGTGGTCAGCTGTGGGAGGGCAGTGCGATCCCCTGGTAGACATTAGCAGTCTCCAGATGTGACTCTCTGGCTGAGTTGACCACTCTCTTGACAAGCATTTTCTTGAAAGCTGGGGAGAAGACTTCAGTGTACATCAATGTTTTTCAACCTTTTTTATTTCATGGCACACTTGAACCTATAGTTAAACTTCAATGGCACACTTAAATCATGTTGATCAAAAGAAAAAAAAAAAGTAAAATAAAGAATACACTTACTTGCCTGTCTATCTACCTGCCTGCCTAACCATTTTCCCACCCACCAGCATTTTGCAGCCCACTTTGGCCTCCACCTTCTTCTTGCCTTAAGAATGCCCTTGTAGTATCATCATCCCACTCTGAGGGTGTGCTGGAATGGGGAAGGGAGTCTGAGCCCATTAAACATGGAAGGTTCTGAGAGATCATCTAGTGCAGCGCCTGATGTTAAAGAGCAGAAGACAGACACCCACAGAGGGCCTTGCCCAAAGTTATACACCCAAAGAGAGGACTTGCCCAAAGTCATTCAGCTGCCTCAAAACTGGGACTGCAGCCCTGTCCTCAGCATGCTTCACTGCCACTCTTAGGGCAGGGGGCCCCATAAGAACACAGCTCATATCTTATGTGTACATCTGGCTCCCTCACTAGCAATCACCTTTGGGGGCCACCAAGTGGGAGGAGAACTTCTGTCTGACTCCATGCCTCAGGATGGCAAACACTCTGCCCACACACAATTGCCCCACAGGATGGAGGTCCTTTACTGGTCCCTGACTCCTTCCTGGTCTGGGAGCCTGGGAAAGGGGCTGGCCTTGGGAGGAGCTGCAAGAGCATCACCTCTTTCTGCTTCTCCCCCACCTCTACCCCTAGACGGCCTGGGGGCCGCCCACCTGCCTCCAGAGGTTTCTTACTACTCCTGACACTTCTGCAATCCAGAGAAACACTAAATAAAGCAATATGGATTTGCCAAAGAAAATAAAATTTAAAAAAAGGGAAGCATGAATCCTATGTATTCAACTTTGATATGAGGACAATTAATGACAATTAATGACACAGTGGGGCATAGGGGAAGGAAAGAGCAGACAGAGAAGGTGGGAGGGAGTGAGGGAAAGGAAAAGAAAAAAAAAAAGAAAAGAAAATAGTGACTAATTCTCACATAAATTTGATTTAATTTTGACCAAATTGCATTACTTAAACATTAATTTTTAATTCAACTTGTTAATATGTTGTTTAGGATATTGCATCCTCACTTATAAGTGAAATATGTTTGTAATTTCCCTTTATAAAAATGTATTTTCTCCAATTTCAAATTCAGGTGTATCCAGATCAAGTAGAAAGATTTTGAAATATATCTTCTTCTTCTATTATCTATAAGATTTGGCATGATCTGTTTTTTGAAATTATCTTTTATTTTTATTTATAAATATTAGTTGTCTATTTTTTGAGACTTTAGGAAAAAAATAGGAAGAAGTTAACTGATGACTCCATACTGAACCTCAGAGTCAAAGCATTCTATGATAGACATGCTCTTATCCGACAATGTGAATGTTACATTTTTTGCATTATTATGATTATTATTGCTCAATAAAAAAAACACATGTTTAAGAAAAAATAGAAGAAAATAATTGAAATCTAGGCCAATCAAAGAAGTTTTTGGAACGACGATAAAACACAATTCACAGCACCCTCAAACTCTTGGGTTTAAGCAATTCTGTTGCCTCAGCCTCCCAAGTAGCTGGGACTACAGGTTCCTGCCACAACACGCGACTAATTTTAGAGATGAGGTCTGGCTCTGGCTTAAGCCGGTCTCGAACTCGTGAGCTCCAGGCAATCTACCTGCCTCGGTCTCCAAGAGTGCTGGGATTACAGGCGTGAGCCACCGGCCTTTTGCTTATTTTTTAAAACATTGTGTCTTCCATTGGCTCTATATACATGTGTATAATTTTCATCAGCTTTCTTCTTCTTTCTATATTTTCTTAGTTATCCTTTTTTCTTTTCCTTTTTTTTTTTTTTTTGAGTTTTGAGTTGAATACTTTTGGCTTCTCCCCTTTACACTGAAAAACAGTCTTTAAATAAATTTGTGGCCTTCATCTGCCATAGTCCATTCAAATTCAAAAGGCATCAAAAAGCTCTTTAAACGCTGAGCCCCTCTGGGGAGAGTGTGCTTGTTGGTAGTGTATTCATTAACTCCGTAGTGATCAGGAAGAGAGTACTGACTTGTAACTAAGGGACCTGCAGAATATCACACTGGGGACTTACCATCTTGGTGCTATAGGTTTACACCCAAGAATCACCCTTTCCAGCTTTTTTGAGGTAGGATGCCAAGATAGAAAGGTGCTCAGAACTAGTCACTGGAATGCCTGGAAGTCAGAAAAAAGAGAAAAGAAAAAGGAGGAACGTACTCAGAATTTACTATATTTTCATTCATTTTTCACTCCAGCACTCTCCTCTGTGCTTCTGTCACAAACTCTAGAGTCTTTCTGAGAATAAATGAAAAATTCACTTGCTAGTGCTGGGTGATGTGGGGGTTAATCTGGCTACAGGCAAGTAGAAAAAATGGGGTAGGACCATGTACAACGTCACAGACTAATATTAGTCTTTTCAGATCTTGGCTCACCCCGCCTTCTTTAGTACCTGGTGCTTCTTTCAATAGCTGGCTTAAATTGCCTCATTGCCTCAATTTATCTGCAGCAGCTGAATTGTTGTCTACTTTTCCCGAGGGAGTCAGTTACCATGCCCCTTCTGCTTTTCATCCTCTTTTTGTCCTTATAGGTTAGTGACAATGTTCATTTTCGGCAATGACATTACTGCATTTTACAGCCAACACCTTAGACTATAGTGGTGTCAGCCATCTCTCTTCTCTTCTGATTGTATTTTCTTTTCAAGGTATTATGTTCGTAGATATCCTATTAAGTCACATTTAGAGAATGTCTTTGGCTCCTGGTTTTCATAAGTGATCTCTAATTTCGACTTATTAGTATAATACTATTGACCTTCTCTTGTTCTGCAGAATTTTTTGAGGCCCTTGTGCTGGTTCTTCTATATTTCTTTAGCTATGCTTTGCTTGCTATTGTTTAAAATCTTTCCTAAATACTGGGTTTATTTGTGCAATCTTCTATGGCATTTCCAGCTCTCTTCATTTTGCTGAGATGTAGTGGGCTCATCAGACTCTTTCCACTATGAAGTGTTTGTATTTCCGACATATGAAAGACCAGAAGATGGTTATGTCCACCATTCTTTCTGGATTTTCCTCTTTTCTTTTTCTCTTTTTGCTCACTCTTTCCAAGATTTCCCTTGGGGTCACCTATACACATAGCACTGGCCACTCACCACTATTTCTTCTCTAATAGTTTTTAAGTATTTACCATTTCTTTCTAGTTAGAAATGGAAGCATTCATTGCCTGGTATGAGTATCTCAGATGGACTCAGGGGTATTCAGAACAGTACTCACACAGTATCACTGATAGCTACTCATTTTCCCCCATTTTAAGATCTGTACATTTTAAGATCTGATCTTTTTGTGCCAGGGTTCAGAAAGAAGAGATGAAGGGTGGAGGTGCTTTCAGCTTTCTGCAGTAAACATAGCACTGGTGGGCCAATGCTTGCAAATATATTTAGGGATTTTCAATGAATGTTGGTTAATGAATGTTTTTATGCTCAATTAATTTTTGGTGTTGTGTCAAATTCTAGTCATCTTGCAGATCTTACTAAATATTTTTAGGGGTAAAAAACTTTCTTAAGTCTCTCATGAAACACCATTTAAACATGGGACTTTCATACAGTCTTTTTAAAATTTAAATTGCAATGCCAGCACAGCATTTTCATTTATTTACCAAGTGTGATAATCTCGTATCAAGTCTGATTTTGAAGACATTTCCTAATGTAACACAAAAATAAATGGGTGTCAATGTTTACTGTGTTTTGTGAAGGAGGAAAACAATGCTTCCTGACATTTTGCCTTCCAAATTCTTCATACTGTGCAAAATACCTAGGGCAAAATATCATTTTCGTTTAGTAAAAAAGAAAAAATATCTGGTATCTATAAAATAAAGTGTCTAGAGGTAGAAAAGATGTAGATATTAAGAAAATGCATTAAAGTTTTATCTTTAAGTTCCACTAGAGTCTATTTGAGTGCACTTTTTAGCTGGCTAAGGTTGTAACTGTTATTACAGGCAAAAAAGAAAATTAAAATAGTGGCTAGATTATGCCTCATAAAGATGTAAACAAGATGTACCTGACACAAAAGCTTTAGCAGCCCAAGTCTCTCTGAAAGTTTTTATTGACCTGTGTTAGAATTCATTGTCGGGGAGAAGCAGGATAGTGTAATAGTCTAGAGCAAGGTCTTTGAAGTCAGAAAACATTTTAGTGTAATATTGGATAAATTATTTAAGCTGTTAGATTTGCAAATTCCTCTTTTGCAAAATGCACAAGTGTGGGTTTTTAGTGAGGCTTACATGAGGAAAGATATATAAAGTACATGGCAGTATTTCATGCACACTACACACTAATGGGGGATGTTTTTGTAAAAAGTGAGCTTTATGGATTAATACTCTGAGCAACATTGTTTCGTGAAGTTGTATCTGTGGATTTCAGAAGTGTGCTTCCCTGTCATCAGTTTGCTTAGCTAATGCTGTGTGGGCTACATGTCCTTCCTTGCTAATAAAAAAAAAAAAGGTGTTTCTTGGATTACAGTGAAATGAGTTCTATATGCTTAATTTCTAATAAGTAACAACTATTTATTGAATTAATACCAAAGTTAAACCAGAAAAACTTTATTTATTAGACCCTCTTGAGTTTAAACTGTAGAATAATGGGGTAATCCTTGAGGATTACCAGTTATCGTCAAACCTCACTCTTTAATTTAGACCTAGGCTATTGATATAGATAATTTATCCATGCAATTAAGAGTTGGAAATGTTTACCCTACACTTTAATAGATGATTTACACATTCTTTGTGAAAGGACTACCTCTGATTTTCTTTGAAAAACTGCAGAGGACCGTTTTATATCATTTGTTGTTCCTCTGGCCAGTAGGTGATGCGTGGGGCTCGGGGTCCAATGAGAGATTTAAATAATTACGACACATATTCTCCATATCTAAAAAGCTCATAAGACATTGGGAGATATAAACTATAGAACTCAAAAACTTTTAGTGAGCTAATTGGATAGTACATACAAATCCTACACATAGAAGAGATAGGGTTGGACAGGGAAGATTTCATAAAGAAATTGAGACTTGAGTTGGGCCTTGAAGGGAGGGTAGCAAAGACTATTTTAATAAAGATGAATAGAAATAAGGAGAGAGAATGTGGAAAGCAGAGGAAACAGGAACAGGTATGGTGCATTCAGAATTGTTACAGCCATTAAAACTGTTTTCTGTTTAAAATGGGCTTTGGTTTTATTGTCATTAGCAGTGAATGCATTTCTAGGGTGTATGATTGTGTTCCTGGGGAATGATCTGAATATAATAGTAATAGAAAGATTACAGAGGAAAGAATTGATGACATATATGAGAGAACTACAACTAGACTCCAGGCACATAACAGGTGCTCAATAAAGTTTTCACAGATTTCCTTCTCCTTCTTGGATTAGGCTGTGTCTGTTATAGCTTTTATCCCTGTACCATTTCACTAGAAAGTCACTTAAAACTGTACAAGAAAAATAAAATTAGAGGTAATTCTGATGAGAAAGAACAATAGATTGAGTTTTCTTGGAAGCAGATGCTTATATGAAGATAAGTCTAGACAAAGAAGTTTATTATGCAGTGCTTTTATGATTAATACCTGTGGAAAAGATGCAAAAGGAGTAGAATTTGGCTGAGGAAGAACTATGGTCCAAATGCAGCCTCAGTGAGTGTTAGAAAACCTCACAGGTTGCTCTGACGTGGAGATGGGATTTCTCAGGTATCCCGGGCTGTGTTGAGGAGTCAGGATGAGACTGTCGGAGGGAGAGGACAGGAGCTTAGCTGGAGCAGCTTCCTCCAAGCAAGGAAAAGTCTTGATAAGGCCGAGAGATGTTGCCACTCTTTCAGAAGGAGTAAATCTGTTCATCTGTGCCAGTCTCCGAGGGCTACTACCACTTCCCTAGAATAAAAAGGAGCCCTGAGGCCTTAGACTGCTCAGCTGCCATGAGAGAATGCCACAGACTGAGTCACTTAATCAACAGGACTTTATTTTCTCACAGCTCTGAAAAGTAAACATACAAGATTAGGGCGTCAGCCAGTTCAGGTCATGGTGAGGGCTGTCTTCTTGGTTTATGTATGGCCACCCTCTTGCTGCGTTCTCACACGACCTTTCCTGGGTGCATGTGAGGAGAGAGGGAGAGAAAGAACCAACAGTGTGGTGTCTCTTCTTACAAAGGCACTGATACTGTAGGACCATAGTTACTGACATGCCTTATGAACATATAGGCATGTACTCAAGGAGTTCTTATGTTTAATTTACAATGTAAAATAAATTTTTCTTATTTATCAGTGGCAATATTGAGAAGCTTTGTGGTGGTGTGCAGTATTACACAAAAATTCCTAGTGTTATAATTGAAATTACAGTAATTTTTTCTCTTTTTCAGAGACGAGGATAGATTATAAAATATTTAATTACATTGATTGATATTTGTGGAAATACCTTTTTTATAATTAGAAATGCTTGTATTCAATGAAAATTTTTATCAGCCTCACTAATGTTTGACCTTTTGATAACAATCAAGCCTGTGCTTTACTCAGGTGTATTAATGGACCCAAGGAAACTCACTACTTAAAAGAAAATAGACTTGTCATTTTCTCTCTCTCTCTCTTTTTTTCTTCCCCCTTCTAAATGTTTATGTGACAAGGCTGTGTATAAAGATAGCAATTCCTTTGATATTTGGATATAAAAGGAAAGGAGATTGAAAATCTTATTCTGTAAATAGTTAAGAAATTTGTATAGCCTTTTGAGAGATGGGGGAGGTGCTCAGATAGTGAGATGAGGAAGTAGAAATTTTTATAGTGTCAAAAAAATTATTTATTGAGCTTTCTGTGTCCTATCCACCTTTACTTCCTATTTTATGTTTAGTAGTTTATCAATAATAATGATGGATAAAGTTTTGCGACTCTCCCCTAAACCCGACCCTGCTGGAGATTTGTGCATAAAAATCCACAGCATACTTTCTTCTAGACATAGGTTTGAGGATATAATAAAATTTTAATCTCCTGGTTCTGGAATATTTCAGATGGACGGTAAAGAAAAATTCTGTCGCTCTCCTCTGTGACAGATTTGCGTGTTCTTTGGAGAAATGATGAGCATTAGAATTTCTCTTCGTTTCTTCATTCCTTTATATGCCAACTTTTAAAAACTTCCAGTTGAAAAATGTCACTTGTCACCTCCAGACACTAACATTATCTTCCCATTGAACGTGAGCTATATCTAGTCATAATCCTTAAAGAGGTTCTGACCTGAAGTATAGAATAATCACTTTTAGTTCATCTTTTGTGGAGTTTATATGAACTAGCTGGAATTCAATCCTGCTGAAGGTGTTTCTTCGAATATATTGTCAATCAAAAACACCCAGATATTTGTTGTGCAAATGAATATTTGGAAAACTACAAGTTAATTCTGTGATATTTATCTTTCAGAACATCTGCATCTATGTCTGTTCTTTGAAGTAATTAGTCATGGAGTAACACATTACATGATCAGAGGCTAAAATGTGTGGAAAAGAGATATAACAAAGAAATACTGAAAATTAGAATAATAAGGAAGTTTTATAGAAGAGATAAATTAAGAGTAAATCCTTGAAGGACAGAAATATTTATTGTGAGAATGAGAGCACAAACCAAGTGTGGGAATAGCACTAATTAGACTATATTTCAGAAACCATGAGAAATTTGGCCTAACTCTAAATTGCCTAGAGGGAGTATAAAAAACAGAGCCTGTCTTTATTTTACTATTTTACTTCTCACATCCACCATAGGGCCTATGGTAAACAGGTTCTCAAGAGAGATTATAGGTATAAATGTAAATCTAAGTAAGTGAACAACAGAGGTAAGACTGAGTGGGTAGTGATTATTTGATGGTCACTTTTAGATAAATATTTGACCTTGTAAGGGAGGTTTGTAAGTAGTTGCATCCAGCTGGCCACTTGCCCTTTTCTGTCTGAGCCAGACAGATATGCTCATGGCTTGATGTTCAATCCCCTTTTTGTCTACAATCTTAACAGCCTCAAGCAGATAATGCCATTTTGCCATGACGGGAATCATGTACAAACTAGTGTTTTCTTTGATTGAACTTTCAAGTGTGAGAGGTTACTGATATCCAGAGCTTAGAGCAAAATCCAAAAAGAAGCAGAAAAGACAAGAAAAAAATACACCTTATAAAACAAGCTATTTTCTATTGGTCTGGAATTCACACATATTCTTACAGCAAAAACGTGCTTAGAAGCCAAATTGTCTCTTGACCAGGAAAGAGCTTTATTAGTCAAGAAAGCACTCTGGCAGATCAATAAAAGTATACTGTAAGCTACCTGGTACTCTGACCCATGTCTAAATTTCATACTCAAGGCAGCTGTGTAAGCATGTTTGCAAGTCTCTGATTTAGGTGAAATGGTCAGAGAATGTTACACCTGCCTTAATCTTTGTGAAATTTAAGCAGTCTACCAGAGGAAGATTACTATAATAGATGCTTAACCATCCCCTACTTATATTCCTAGAATGTTATGAGGTAAATGGTTGCAAAAGAGAAATCTGATCATTGACCTTACTTAAAATCTTTCAACATATCTCCATGGCTTTCAGAATAACATCTGAAATCTTTAGAACAGAGTATAAAACTTGTCAGGCACTCCACAGTCCCTTTTCCTTTCCTTCCTTTAATGAGTATTTATTGAGAACCTACTGTGTTCCTGAAAGTGGGCTCCTGGCCAGAGATCCAGGGGTGAGCAGAAAGCGGAGACCTGCTGGATCATTTTCCTCTCCTTCTCAGACCCAATGTGAGCAAATAGGCTCTTTTGGCTTTTCCCATAATAATCTTTGTGCTTTCCTCTGCCCCTGGATCTCCATTTTTTGGTTGAGTTATTCCTATTCATTTTTAAAAAACACACTCAGGCACTGCCCACCCATCCTCCCATAGAACTCGCAGGTTGGATTCACACATTGTGTTTCTGCAAAACACTGTGTTTTCCTCTCTTCTACCTGGGGGTGATATGCTTTTCCTTGAGGGTAAAACCTGTGTTTTTCATCTTTGTCCTCAGTAACTTGCATAATTTCATTTGGATTATATAGTAAGTCCAAAATGTTATTTTTTCACTTCTGTTTTCTTACACATCATCTCTTTGTTTTTGCTTTTCTTTTCTTTTTCCTCTTTCTTTCTTTCTTTCTTTCTTTCTTTCTTTCTTTCTTTCTTTCTTTCTTTCTTTCTTTCTTTCTTTCTTTCTTTCTTTCTTTCTTTCTTTCTTTCCTTCCTTCCTTCCTTCCTTCCTTCCTTCCTTCCTTCCTTCCTT
>CAUYON010133664.1:0-24208 GCA_963573935.1 Arctocebus calabarensis
AAGGAAGGGGAGAGCAGAGAAAGGAAGAATGAGGGAGGGGTGGGGAAAGGAAGAGCAGAGAGAGGGAAGGAGTGAGGGGGCTGGGGTCTTGGGGTCTTGGTGTGTGCCACACCTTTTGGGGGCAAAACACGATTGTAAGAGAGACTTTTCCCAACAAATGCAACCAGTGTAACATGGTTTCTTGTACCCTCAATGAATCCCCAACAATAAGAAAAAAAAAAAAAAGAATTTTCACATTTCCTAAAAGTAGATGTAAGATTTCCTTCCTTCAATGGAGGGAGTTTGGGGGTTATCAACACTCATTTTATGCCACTTCAGATAAGACTATTGTGTAGAAATGTAATTTATGCTGGTATAAAAATTATTATTATTTTGCATGAAAATAAAAAAGCAAGTTCTACAGTAAGCTTTTGTATCTTGGCCCAAAGCCTATTCTTATCCTTTAAGTGAAAATAGAGCTTTAATAACTGTAAGCCATTTATATCCTTCTTAGAACTACCTCAGGTTCTTTGTGGAATGAGATGATAAATGTGTTTTCAATTTTATTTTTATAAATTTTTCTGTAGGAAAAATTTAAAAATAGTAATAATTACAAGTGGGATGAGTGTATAACTAGTTTTTACCTCAAGCAAAATAATGACATGAAAAATGTAGACTGAAATTTGTGAAGAAAGAGATGTATATGCAATTTTGAAGGTGCATATAGTTCACTTATAAGTCATAGGCATTGGGCAAGTTGAGGGTTATGTTTTTAGTTCTTTTTAAAAAGTTGGAATAATCAGTATAGAGTTAAAGATGGAAGCCATTCAATAGGCATACTGTATGTCCAAAAGTTATTTAATCTGCATGTTACTTATTTCAAAATTTATACTAAATTGAGAAGGGCAATTCCCTGGGGATAGGCTAAGAGTCTACAGAATTTATAGCAGTTGTTTCAGGAACATAAATATGGAGAATATAAACCACCCAGGGATCAATTAGATATTAACTTTCCAAAACCTTTTTACTGAAAAAATACCACCAATAACTGCATTTAAACCTTATCTTCATTAATAATTATAAAATCTAATTCAAAGATTTAAGAGTTAGTGTCGAAATGTTTCTAAGACTTTTTCTGGGGTTCCTGGGTTATGCTTTCCTGGGAAATGATCCCCCAACATAAAGCATTGCTGGGGGATCATTTCTTCTTCATTCATTCCTACTTTTCCTTATTAATTAGGAGCAAAAATGTGAAATCCATATTTAATGAAACAAGGGCACATGACTAGAACAAGCCTAACAAATCTATTTTCAGGACTGAATGCTCTCGTAAGCCAGTTGAGAATTGAATTACAAAAAATCTATCAAAAAGAATATATTGGTATTTTTAGGGTTAAAAATATTTCCCTGTATGATTAGTTACTTAATGCTTCATAATGCCAGGTTCTCTATAGACACAAAAACTATTGGGTACTATCATATCAAGGATTAAAGTATGAGGCAAGTATTAATTTCTATACAGTCAAAAATATCCATGCTAACACATAATGGGAAAATGACCTACCCTACTCTGTTAAGTAATATAACATAAGAAAGTGAATTTGAAACACAAATTTTAAAAGCTCCCACTTGTCCTATCTGAAATCATTTGTCAACAATAAATTGTGTTACAGATTATTTGGTTTTTCTGGCTAAAGTTTTTTACTTAGACCCACAGTGATCACTAGAGAAAAGAACTAAAAAGGATTAATTATTTAAATCTAAATCATTTCTTTTGAGAACTATAAAAGGCCTAATGCTAATTGTGCTCCAGAAATTCTCCAGAAACAACCATATCTGCTATGACCAAAAAGAGTTAAAGCAGGCAGTCAAATTAAAACCAGACATAAATACAAATAATAAACAACTCTGTAGAAGGGGTATAAATACATCAATATCAGATACCTAAATCAAATAAGTTAGCACAAGTTCATGCCATAATGCATTAAAAGTCAATCTTAGTTACTTTAATTTGGAATGAGATGACAATAGTCCACCCACTTTTTTGAGACAGAGCCTCAAGCTGTCACCCTGATATAGTGATGTGGCATCACAGTTCACAGCAACCTCCAATTGCTGGGCTCAAGTGAGTCTCTTGCCTCTGCCTCCCAAGTAGCTCGGACCACAGACGCCCGCCACAACGCCCAGACATTTTTTGGTTGCAGCTGTCATTGTTGTTTGGCGGGCCCAGGCTGGATTTGAACCCACCAGCTCAGGTGTACGTAGCTTGCGCCATAGCCCGCTGATCCACAGGCGCCAAGCCAGTCCACCCACTTTTAAATAATATAATTTTCTGATTTTTTTTTGCCAAAACATAAATATAATTGATTTTTATATTGATCTTATATCCTTTAACATTGCTAAATCACTTACTAGCAACTGTTTTACAGATAATCACATTTTTTATATAGATGAACATATCACTTGAAAATAAACACAGCTTTTATTTCTTCCTTCCATCCACAATCTAGATCAGAGATTTTTCAACTGGTATGCTGTAGCGCCATGGTATGCCATGCTACTTCTTAGGTGTGCTGTGACAATTTTAAAGATCATTAAATTATTTTCAAAAGAAGTTCGAAGCATAGTGTTTTTTTACTCTTTTTTGTTTTTCAACATAATTTAAGTGGGCTGCAGAAGTTTAACTACAGGTTTAAGTGTGCTGTGAGATAATAAAAGGTTGAAAAACACTGATCTAGATGATGTTTTTTGTGGGGGCAGGGGAGAAGGTCTATTTCTTTGCTTTACCACACTGGCTAGTAACTCCAAGACAAGGGACCTGTAAATCTGGAAAAAGTTCAACAATATTTCTTCAAATATTTTTCCTCTTCCTGCTTTCTTGGTAATTTCAATTATACATATATTTTATTAGGCCAAAGTTTTCCCATAACTCGTTAATGTTCTTTTCATGGCCTTTGTTTTTTTTTTTCCTATCTGCCTTTCATTTGGGGTAGTTCTATTGCTTTAAGTTTATAAATATTTTCTTCTGCAATGTCTAATCTCCTGATATCTCATCCAGTATGTTTTTCATCTCAGAAATTAAACTATAACTTTCATCTTCAGAAGTTTGATTTCTGCCTTTAAATATCTTTCGTAGTCTCTACTTTAATCATATGAAATAGTCACAACTTCTTCACTGTCTTTCTCTACCAAATCTAACACCTGTTTCAGTTCTTTCTTGTTTCCATTAATTGATTTTTCTCCTCACTATGGGTCATGGTTTCCTGTCTTTGTACATGCCTGATAATCTTGGATTAGAGTATAGACATTGTGATTTTACCTTGTTGGGTACTGAATGTTTTTGTATTCCTATAAAAAATTCTTGACCTTTGTTCTCTGATACTGTGAAGATACTTGGAATGACTTGATCCTTTCAGATCTTTTTCTATGAGGCAGGATCAGAGAAGTATTTTAATAATTCTCCACTATGGACCCAAGACAGTTCTGTGTATTTTATCCAATAAACCCGTGAATTATATAGTATTTTTCTGTTTGGCTATTGAGAACAGCTCAATGCTATGAGAATCCAGGTAACTACTATTTACTCTTTTTGGGTGGTTCTTTCCCTGGCCTTGAGTAGTTTCTTCACATGAATGTGCTGATGACTATTCTGCCCAGTGCTCATCATGAAGACTCTGAAGGTCTTTCTCCTTTCCAGCCCTCTCCTTTCCAGTACTTTGTTCTGAGAAATCTGGCTGCTTTGATCTCTCCAAACTCTCATGTCTTCAACTCAGGGAGTCCTCTAGGTTATACCTCAATTTTCTGTGCCACAGCCTGAAAATTCTTCCAAGGAAGTTGCTGGAAGGAATCATAGGGCTTAGGTTATTTTCCATCTCTCAAGGATCACAATACTTCATTCCTTCATTCCTGTCCAGTGTCTTTAAAATAATTGTTTATATCTCTTGTCTAGTCTTACCGTTGTTTCAGGTGAGAGAGTAAATCTGATCCCTGTTATATCTTGGTCCAGGCTTCTAGTTTTTAGAGGAAGCCAGAGAAGGAGAGGATTCAGCATTACCATTAAACTGCAGTTCTGGAAGTTGACCTTTCACTTGAACCTCTGATCTTGCCAGAGATATCCCTTATGGATAAGGATGTTATGGGGGCGGGGGGCAGCAGTTGATAGTAACCCAAAGGGAGAGTCAAGCACAGAACTTTGAAGTTCTGGCACAAAATCATGCCGCCTGCAGCAGGGAACCACATATACAGAAAAGCAACTCCTGGTGTGCTTAATACAAACTGATGACCAAAGCATGGATATTAAGAAAATCTGTAGCTGGAAATAACCATTATGAGGGAATTATTATCAGAACCATGCAGTCATAAGTAAGACAACTCTCTCAACTACATGTAGGCCTCACCAACTAACAGAACTGTTAAACACTTATGTATGGGTTTATATATGAGTCACCTCAATGCTGAAAATGCAGATGCCATGCTGCAATGTTACTCATAGTGGCCAAAAGGGACATGGTAAAGAAATATTCTCTCAAGAAGACAGAGCTTCAAGAAGTACCTTTGTTCTTTAACTTTGAATAGAGAAAGGTTTTCAGAAGGAATGGCTTGGGAATGAATATAAAGACACTCGGGCATTGACAAATGGCTTGGCTGATGGGAAAGAGGCCTCCAAAAGGCATGACTGGAAATTCAGAAACAAGAAAGTCATATGTTCATAGATCAATAGGGGTAGATGCAGTATGTGGATCTTTTAATATCCCTAGAGAGCATTCACTTTAGATAAGGTACTCATCAATTAGACAGGATGACTCAACTGTGGACATCATTTAGATTTCTTCTCAGCTAATGAAATTGGATATAAATCAGTCACGTTGGCAAGGACTGAGGTTATGAATGGGTCCAAAACCATTGGCTGCTCCTCATCAAATCTAATCTTGCTCTTGACACTACTTAGATGCCAAAATACCAATAGTAAATACTGATGTTTAGCCATGCTTACAGCAACTTTCTTTGCATTGGTCACTTGTGATTGGTCAATTATATCTGACCCTTCTACCATAGAGGCTTGCAGTCACTCATCCTTATCAAACTCAGTATCCATTCTTGATATGGATTTGCCTTCCTTACTCATTGATTCAGCCATCACCACAATTTGACAGCTTACAAAATAATGAATCTAAAAGCATGGTAGCCTGTATATCCTTGTCTCAGATCAGGGACTCAGTTCACTTTTTGAAGGAGATGTAAAAACAAGAACTTCTCTGAGGGATCCAGTAGACTATATAAATTGTACCACCTAGAAGTAGCCCCATTAATAGTATTAAAAAATTGAGAACAACATCTTGTAATGTTGGTTTCTGTTTTCCAAGATATATGTGTTGAATAAATGGCTGTGACTAAAGAGTTATGGTATGATGGCCCTATTTCAATGATCTATTTGTGTTTTCCAAACTTAGACTCTTTTAAACTAGAGATCTTGGTTCTTAGGTGGAAACATTTACAGAAATGGATCCAGAGAATTTGGATCTATAATTTATTCTGGTCCTTTTGTGCTGTTCATGCCAGTGAGCTAGTAGGGAAATAAAAAATGAAGTTTCTACATTGATGTAGGTTAATGACCCTGACTATCCTAAGACACTAGGTTTGTTACCACATAACACAGGCGAGGAGGAGAGAATTCACTGGGGCACCTCTCAACGCTTCTGAGACCAGTTGCCATTATAGCATCCTTATGGTAGCAAAAGCAAAGCAACTAAAAGTAGAGATAAAGAGTTAGGTCACTCTAGAAGGAAACAAATTGGACTAGCTGAAAGTATGCAAAAAGTTTGGCTTATCTAGAATGAGGTAGAGAAGAAAGAGAAAAATAAATATCAATTATAACCTCAGGATTTTTCAAATAATAAGAAAAGTAGTTTTGTTCCACTAACCCTCTTGAATAATGTCCTTGTAGAAACTGTAACTATCTTCTTATAAGGGACTCTTTGATAGATTGGACTTAATAGTAGGCATAAGTAACACCGATAGGGACAAAGAACACACTCAACTGGATTTTCTTGTGCTTCACTTCAAAAATCCTTTTGGCCCCACCTTTTACTTGAGCTACTACTCAGCCCAATAGTTCCAGATAGCCTTGAGTGACTTCATCCTGGTGGAGTTGACAGCACCTGGCCTTAACCCATGCCCTTTTCTTGCTTCCTGTCCTGAGGATTCTCTAGTAACACAGCCAGAATGTTTAGTTGCATACTACACATTTTTAGTCATCTAGCTCATAAGAAATGAAGGCTAATGACCATAAGGCCAATATCTATAAGTAAGGGAGCTGACAACTATATTCCTCTTTCATACTTTAAGTTATACATTTCTAAAATGTATTTCATAATTTTACATAGAAGTTCCAAACAAGGTTGAGCTCTAGTCACTTACGATGATCACCAACCTCATAATATATCCTTACATTGGTGTCTTTTTTCCTCCCTGTTTCATTGCTTCACCTTTATTTACATTACATTCCCAAATAAACTACCAAATGTAACCCTTGTCTCAGGTACCATTCTCAGAGGATTCCAGGTTGTTAGAAATATAACTGTCTGATATGTTGCAAATTATTTTCTGGCTTGTCATTCAAGTTGTAATGATTATTTAAGCATACAGGTATCACAAAATTTTGTATAGTTTTCTGTAAGCTGTTTTTGGAAATGTTTGCTTTTAAAAATATTTTTATTAAATCATATGTGTATACATTAATGTATTTATGGGGTACAATGTGCTGATTTTATATATAATTTGAAACTCTTACATCAAACTCATTAACATAACCTTCACTTCACTTATTTGTTGTGTTAAGACATTCATATTCTACTCTTAATAGTTTTGACATGTACCCTTTCATTATGCACATCACGAATATCCCAACAAAAATCCTCTCTCCTTCTAGCCTCCCACCTTCCATCACCTCTCCCTTCTTTTCCCTCCTTCTTTTTGGACTATAGTTGTGTTTTATCATTTATATGAAAGTGTAGGTGATTATATATTGGTTTCATAATAGTATTGAGTAAACTGGATACTTTTTCTTCCATTCTTGAGATACTGTACTAAGAATATGTTCCAGTTCCATCCAGGTAAACATAAATGAAGTTGCCATTTTTTTATGGCTGCATAGTATTCCATACTATACATATACCACAATTTACTAATCCATCCATGGGTTAATGGGCACTTGGGCTTCTTCCATGACTTGGCAATTATGAATTGGGCTGAAATAAACATGGTGGTGCAAATATCTTTGTTTTAAAATGATATTTATTCATCTGGGTAAATACCTAGAAGAGGAACTGCAAGATCAAACAGCAGATCTACTTTTAGCTCCCTAAGTATTCTCCAAACTTCTTTTCAAAAAGATCGTATTAGTTTGCATTCCCACCAGCAGTAGCCAAACTGGGAAAAATAATCATGGGCAGAACAGCAGAAAAACTCTGGCAACATGAATAATCAGAGTAGATCAACTACCCCAAGTAACGATAAAGGAAATAAGCCAGAAGATGCCATTCATAAACAAATGGCTGAAATGTAAAAAACAGAATTCAGAATATGGATGGCAAACAAAAATGAATAAAATGGAGGAAAGATGGAAATAGAAATCCCAAGAGTTGAGCAAAAGGTGTCTCAAGAAATTAATGAACTTCAAGACAAAATCCCCAAGGATATGGACACAATGAGAAAAGAGATAGCAGAGCTCAAAGAAATGAAAAAGTTATTTGAGGAGCTCCAAAATACAGTAGAATTCCTCAGTAATAGAGTGGCACAGGCAGAAGAAAGGATCTCTGAAATTCAAAAGCTTTTGAACATTCCCAAACATTCAAAAAGGCAGACAAATGGAGAGCAAAAACTGATCATTCCCTGAGAAAGTTTCGGGATCACTCCAAAAGATCAAACATTTGTCTTATAGGAATTCCTGAAGGAGAAAAGGATGGTCCTAAAGGCATAGATACTCTACTCCAAGATATTTTGGGGTAAAATTTCCCAAACATTGCAAGAGATACAAAAATTCAGACAGTAGACAGTTTTAGAATCCCAGTAAGATTCCCAAATGAAGCATCTCCTAGACACAGTGTTATTAACTTTGCCAAAGTTAATATGAAGGTGAAAATTCTGCAATTAGCCAGAGTAAGAAAAGTATAACCTACAAGGGGAAGAATATTAGAATGACTGCAGAACTCCCAGCAGAAACTTTTCAAGCCAGAAGAAGATGGTCATCGACCTTCAATCTCTAAAAACAAAACAACTTTCAGCCCAAGATCCTATATATAGATAAACTGAGTTTAATTTGTGATGGAAAAATCAAATTCTTTACTGACTTACATATGTTGAAGAAATTTGCCATAAATAAACCAGCTCTCCAGGATATTCTCAGACCCATCCTCCATAATGATCAGTCCAACGGTCTACCACCAAAGTAAACTCACTCAGAAAGACTGGAACAAAACCTAACATCTACAATGGTAAAGGAATTAAAAATATCCACTGGACATTTGAAAAACATGACAACCAAAACACTACCATGCTTATTAATTCTCTCAATTAATGTGAATAGCTTAAATTGTCCCGTAAAGAGGCACTGGTAAATTTTTTCAAAGGTATTATACTTTCTCCTGGTGTGCTGGTTTAACTACACTTTAATTTGTAAATTTAATCCTTCAGTGTATCTAAAATTTATCTTGAAATTTTCTAAATAACTGATTTTTTGCCATTGGTCTGAAGGTTTATTGAACTATATATACATTATATATAATGTATATCAGAGTCTCGATCAAAGCTCTCGTCTGGAATATTTCTCTTTCTCATTACACCACTAGAATGATATTTAATTATTATAGCATTCTAATATGCCTTAGCTTCTAGTAAGGAAAACTTCTATTATTCACCTAATGTTTTTGAAATTTGTAGGCATTATTTTCAATTTATATTACTAGACGAGCTTTAGAACAATTTTATCAGTCAAGTTACCTCCCAAAAATTCTATTGACTTTTTAATTAAAATATCCTATTGGTATTAAGCTTATTAAAAATCTCATTGGTATTAACTTAAACTTCTGTGGTGATTTCAGAGGAAATGGCATTTTTATAATGTTTGGATTTCCTATGTAGAAACTTTTTCTTTATGGTTCTTTTCTTTTTCTTTTTCTTTTTTCAATAATTTTATTAAATCATAATTGTGTACATTGGTGTATTCATAGGGCACAGTGTGCTTCATATACAATCAGAAATATTTTGATCGTACTGTTACACATAGCCTTCATGGCATTTTCTTGATAACTATATAAAGACATTGATACTCTGCCTTGAATAAGTTTCACCAATACCCAGCTAAGATGCACTGTAGGTGTGATCCTACTAATTGCCCTCCTTCCACCCATCCTCCCTCTCCCCTCCCCTCTCTTTCCCTTTTCCCAGTATTCTTGTGTTATAATTGGGTTTTAGCCTTCATATGAAAGCTATAAATTAGATTCATATTAGGGCTAAGTACATTGGATACTTTTTCGTCCATTCTTGACTTTGCTAAGAAAAATATGTTCCAGCTCCATCCATGTAAACACAAAAGAGGTAAAGTCTCCATCTTTCTTTAAGGCTGCATAGTATTCCATGGTATACATATATCACAAATTATTAATCCATTCGTGCATCAATGGGCATTTGGGCTTCTTCCACAACTTAGAAATTATAAATTGGGATGCAATAAACATTCTGGTACAAATATCTTTATTATGATGTGATTTTTGGTCTTCAGGATATATACCCAATAAAGGAATTATAGGATCGAATGGCAGATCTATTTTTACATCTCTAAGTATTCTCCAAATATCTTGCCAAAAGGAATGTATTAGTTTGCATTCCCACCAACAGTGTAGAAGTGTTCCCCTTTCTCCAAATCCATGCCAACATCTCTGGTTTTCAGATTTTGTTATGCATCACCACTATTTCCAGAATATTTTCAACCTCAAAAGAAATTGTGGCTCAAAGGACTTGGGTGCCTGCCCCATATACCAGAAGTGGTGGGTTCAAACCTGGCCATGACCAAAAACTTCAAATAAATAAATAAATAAATAAAATAAAAAAAGAAAGCACGTAACCAATAAAACTCTCTTTCCTGCTTATTCTAGCCTTTGCAATCACTGATCTACTTTCCATCTTGATGGATTTTCCTATTCTGGATATTTCATATAAATAGAATTATACAATCTATTTTGTTGTTATTTATAGATATTGTCATCTTGACTAAGTTTTAATATTAATTTAACTTCAATTATTAAGTTCAAATTTCAGTAAACAATGGAAAGGAAAAATAAATATTGTTTAGACATAATCCTAAAATACAATTTAAAGATACAAATACAGAGGCAATTTAATAGTATCATAGTTCAACTTACATAATAATCACCTGCTGAGTTTCTCACAATTGTGCATATTGTCTAGCACTGATAAGTTCTCTTCCTGTTGATTAATTAAATTAATTAATTAAAATGATTGTCTTTATAATTTTTTTCCAGCATTTTTTTTGTCAGGGGCTGGGTTTGAACCCACCACCTCTGGCATATGGGGTCAGTGGCCTACTCCTTTGAGCCATAGGCACTGCTCTGTCTTTATAATTTTTATCTTTGTTCAAAACATATATTTAGGGGAGTTTTAAAAGCTTGTAATAATCGTAATCACAACTATGTTTAGTCCTAATGGAAGGTTCATTATTTTCTCTTTTCCCCAAGCTGAAATACACAGTTTTGCAAAACTAACTTCCAGTTCTAATGTTAAGATATCTCCACCTTCCCCTGTGCGTGTGTGTATGTGTGTGTGTTTTAACCAACTGTGGGTAGTTGGTATCTGATTTCACAGTGAACGTATATGGCCTTGTGTTCTTCTTAAGTTATCATGCTACCCTTATATAAGTAATAGGAACTCTGAGTTTATATCCAATGGATATTACGTCATAAATGTAAAAATGTGTTATTTTTTCCAAGTCACACTTGCAAGCCCATCTGCCCTCTTTCAGTATTGTGCAAACAGGCCATATCTCTCAGCCTAAAGCTAAACGCAGAGGCAATGTTTCATTCTTCTATGTCTAGCAACGTATTTTTCTGAAGTCTAACAAGACAGTCTTAAAAAAAAAAAAAAAAACAGGGGCAGCACCTGTGGATCAGTGAGTCAGACACTGGCCCCATATACGGAGGGCAGTAGGTTCAAACCTGTACCTGGCCAAACTGCAAAAAAAAAAAAAAACCACTTATACATGCATCTATGAAAGTGTATATAGAGCTATTTGTCAAAGATTAGAGTAATTCAAGCTATCACATAGTTATTACCTAGCTACAATATGCAAAACAGAGTGCTGGGTTTTCAGGGATACAAGGCTGAATTAGGCACCAAAGTTGCTCTCGAGAATTTTAAATGCCACTGCAAACAAAACTGAACCACTGGGTAGCTTCCAGGGCTAATTAAGATGAAGTAAGGCTACCTTACCCTACCTGTGTAACTAATAACTATACATAAAGGAACTATTTGTGGACTCTGAAAAAGTAAATGATAGCCTTTGGATTGGGAAGGAAGTAACAACTCATCAAATTCCAATATGGCAATGGTTTTCTTTTTTCCTCCCCTCCAGGCTTAGGCTTTGGGCAGTCTGAACCCAGAACCATCCAGCAGGTAGCACAAAGAGAAATGCTTTCTCTCCATTCAGAGGACCTATAGGGGTTGTCCCAGAACAAAGAAAAGAGTGGTAGAAATTTTTTGATGTTCTTTTTCTCTCCAAATCCTCCCCCAGATGAAAACCCCATCTCAAACCTGCACTCCCAAGGTCTAGGAAAGGTAGAATCAGTAACAGGAGGTTAGTAGCCATCTAGGGAGGCTGAAACCCTAACCTGGGGGGTTTTAGAGAGTATCATGGGATTATAGATAAAAGGAACTCAGGAAAGTGACACCATAAAGTTGTGTTTGGAGTCTTGAGCTTCCCTAGAAGGAGCGAATGTGTGAAATTGATCCAAAATAGCATAACAAAGGCTTGAGAACCACACTGTGGTGTAGTTTACTATCTGGTCACAAACTCATTCACTGGGAATGTATAGGGAAAATGCCAATAGACTTCAAAATCTTTGAAACCAAACTGACATTAGGACAGCACTTATGAATTTTGGTCAGGATTACAGCATGCAAATGAAAAAAAAAATCAACAGTTTAAATCCTTAAGATTTATATAAGACCCATAATCTCATAAAATAATGTCCAAGCATTTAGGACACAAAATTGCCTGACATATAAATAATCAGGAAAATCTCAGAAAAATATAGTCCATAAAACCAACCTCAAGTTCACTAATAATTTTTAAATTATCAAACAAAGAATTTAAAGCACCTTTTATAATTGTAGTTGCTCCATGAACTAAGGGTGAGCAGTCTTGAAATGAATGGAAAGATAGGCATTTTCATCAAATAATCAGAAGCTATAAAAATAGCTTAAAATTTCAGAAATTCATATGTAATAACTGAAATAAAAAGTGCAGTGGATGAGTTTGATACCAGAAATGAAATAATAGAGAAAAGCATCATTAAGTTTGTTGAAACAGTCACAGAAATTTTCTAATCTGAACAGCAGAGAGAATAAAAATAGAAAATATCAACAGGTGCCCACGAAATATTATCCATTTTTTTCTGTTTTTATGTGGTTGTTTTATGTTGTTGTAATATCACATAGCGCACATAGAGAAGAGCACTGGCACAGAAAAAAATAACAGAAAATTATATCTGAAATTTCAAACATCTGAAAATTTCATAAATCCAACTAAAGACATCAATTTATAGATCCAAGAAACTCAGTGAACCCTAAACTGAATAAAATTCATTATAAAATCCTTTCCGATACCCTAAAATACTGCCATAAACTGCAGAAAAAACCAAAGATAAATAAAAATTCCTGAAAAGAGGGGTGGCGCCTATGGCTCAGTGGGTATGGAGCCGACCCCATATACTGAGGGTGGCAGGTTCAAACCCAGTCCAGGCCAAATTGCAACAAAAAATAGCTGGGCGTTATGGCAGGTGCCTGCAGTCCCAGCCACTCATGAGGCTGAGGCAAGAGAAACTCCTAAACCCAGGAGCTAGAGGTTGCTGTGAGCTGGGATGCCACAGCACTCTACTAAGGGCAATAAAGTGAGACTCTGTCTCTAAAAAAAAAAAAAAAATTCCTGAAAAGAGCTACATAAAGTACCACATTACATATAGGGAAAAAATAAAATGAATAAATACGGATTTCACATAAGAAATCAAGGAGGTCAGAAACTCATAAAATAAAAAATGTAATACTCTGAAAACAATAATCTAGAATTCTGAAGAATTCCATACCCACTGAAAATATCCTTTAAGAATGCATGCAAAAGAAAGACATATTTATGAAAGAAAATTAAGATTTGTTCCCAGTGACATGCACTAAAAGAAATAGTAGCAAGCATGGTGGTGTAAGCCTGTATATCCAGCTACTTGGAGGACTGAGGCAGAGGATTATTTGAGCCTTAGAGTATGAGGCCATTCTGGGCAGCATAGTAAGATTTTATCTCTCAAAAAAGTTAAAAAGAAATGTGAAGGAAGCTCTTCAGGGAGAAGAGAAATAATACCAGAGGAACATGATATTTTAGGAATGAAGGAAGAAAAAAAAATGGTAAATATCTAGGTAAATACAATAAAAAGAGATGAATTTTTTTAAAAAATATGTATGACAGATGAAAATAAATAACACCATTGTTTAATAGTATTTTCCTTGTATGTGAATGCAATACATATGGCAATTATACCATAAAGGAAGAGGATAAAAAGAGATCAATAGGGTTACAAGTTTGCTGCATTACACTTGAAGCAAAGTATATTACTTCTAATTAAACTGTGAAAAGTTAAGTTCCAAATTGTAATCAACCACTAAAAATACTGTAGAACAAGATACATCTAGCTAATAAACAAATTCAAATGAAATAGAAAATAACATTCAAAGAATATAAAAGACATCATAAAGGAGAAATAAATGAAAGAAAAACAGAGATCAAACAAAATAAATAACAAAATAGTCAAACTAAATTCAACTATGCTAATAATTAGACTAAACATAAATGGTCTAAAGAGTTTAATCAAATTGAATATAAACCACAATAAACAAAAAAACAAAACTAATTACTCACTTACATTCTAGTAACCCTATTAGAAACACTGATATCACGTACATATGTTAAAAATAAAAGAACAAAAAGAGACACAATGAAAACCCTAAGGCAAAGAAAACTAGGGTAGCTATAATAATATCACAAAATGTAGAGTTTGGAAGTAGAAACACTGCTAAAGAAAACAAGACATTACATAATGATAAAGGGTTATTTACCATTTCAACATATAAACAATGTAAATCACCGTACTAACAGACTACAGAGGAAAAGTCACATAATTATCTGAATACGAGGAGTAAAACATTTGGAAAAATTCAAATTTCCTTCATGATAAAAAGGAAATTTATTCCTCCCAATAAACTAGGAATGAAAAGAAATTGCTTTAACCTGACAAAAGGAATCCACAAAATCCTATAGACAACATTATATTTAATGTTCTTCCCCTAAGTGCAAATGTAATGCAAGGTTATCAACTTATGCAATTTTTATTCAGTGTCATCAGTTCTGGCCAACGCAATAAGGTAAGAAAAATAAATAAAGGGAATACAGAAAAAAAAATGCAGTTGACCCCACTTATAAACAACATAATTATTTATGTAGAAATTCTCAAGGAACCTACAAAAAAAATCTACAATCAATATGTGAATTTAGCATCATATCAGGATACAAAGTCAACACAGAAAGCTTAATTATATTCCTATATACCTAAACAATTATAAATTAAATAAATTTATAATCCAAAATTAGTAAAACAATATGATTCAAAAGTACATAGGTATAAATATTATAACATCCAAGGGGACTTCAAAATGTTTGTGGAAAAGACACTTTTGTTTAAGTAATGGTACAGGCATTTAGTCCATCCCTAAGTTCATCCTGGAAACTTCAACTTTTCAATGCAATCTCTTTTACATTAAACTCAGGCCTGCACAGGTGTTGTTGTTTTTAGATTAGGAAACAAAAATAAGTCAAAAGCTTATTGTCTCTCATTACTATGATCCATGGGAAGATTTTAAATGTTCAGTCACCAACTCTGTGAAGTTTAGTTAGGGCTGAAAACCTAAACCTCTCTTTCGTTCAACATATAAACACTGGCCTGTCAATCAAATGTATTTTCTCATTATGTGTGTCTAGATTTCTCCTCTCATTACAAAGAATGAAGCTGACATGTAACACACAGGGAGCTAGGATTTTACTGGTTCTGTCACAGCAGGGCCTCCCCAGTCCTCCTGTTGAAAATCCATCCTCAGGCACCTTAAATAAAGCAGAGCTAAAGGTGGCAGTGGGTGGGAATGCTGAGAGTGTACAAATCTATAGGGAGGACATGTGTGATTGTTGCCTTACTGCTGCTTGTTTGCATTTTATTATCATATTTGTATAAAAACTATTCATATAATAGAAAACATTCATGATGCAATAGCTTCTCTTTTGTTGCTATAACAGGAGAAAAGGTAAAATGCACATTCGCAAATTAGACCCTAACCTTCCTGATGGAGCCTCATCTGAAGCTTTCTAATGATCTGTAAGAAATGCAAAAAATTGTCAACATCAGTGTTTTGGATTGCAATAAACCTGTGATTAACCTTTCAAGACATGTAGCCAACAGCTTGTGCTAAAGAAAAATGAGCTCCAGATAGAAATGATATTTCTCACCCAGCAGGGTGTTTTCCATTAAATTAAAATATTCAATATTTCTGCACACATTAGCTTTACTAATTGAAACTAATTTAATGCTCTCGAAAGGCTTAAAAGCAAATGTGCAGGAACATGGGGATTGAGAGGACTTTCCTGACTGATTAGCAACTTGTTTCTGTAAACAGGTGGCACAGTGGTTGGCCTACCTGTTGGTGTGCTATTAGACCTGGATGAAAAATGTTAATTTTGATTTGTGTTAATAGCCTTTGACATCAAGGCTTCACACACTGTTGGCTGGCCGTCTGAGTGGACCTGGATGCCAGCCTCCCTCAGGATGGCTTGCCATTTGCATTAAGTATTCATCACAGAAACAAATAACCATGACTCAGAGCAACACAAGTTACAGATTTGGAGAAATCTGAGCAAGTCTGGTGGACTGGAGGAGAGACTGTGAGCCTTTCCCAAGCTTCTAGGAAATCTTCAGTGACTACACATATTGAGCACAGTTTCAGGAAACTGCTCTCATGTAATTTCTAACTCTAGTGGTTAAAATCAGATGATGAACAAATACTTCTATATTGACACAATCCCAGGGAGAAAATTCCTGTCCCTTTATAGAAAGATGATCTCTTACATAGGTTTATTCTAAATGTAAAGCTGAGAGTGTCTCCTGCATGGTCTGGCTCTGTGTGGTTGTTTATGGGCACAGAGAGGGGACAAAACTTGGAAATTTCAGAGCAGACTAGACTATAAAAGAAACAAAAATATAAAAAAGAAGCAAGAAAATTAAAATGAGAAGACAAGGAAGAACATAAAAAATGAGAAGAAAAGACAGAAAACTAAGTGAAAAGATAGCATGGAATGGAAGCAACCCCCTGTAAACCCAGCCACAGAGCACCCTGAAATGGCACCAGCAATGACTCCATTCACCCCCGACTTTTGTTAGGAAACAACAGGATTTCATTAATTCCTCCCCCCAAAAAAGAAATGATGAATATAAAGTGTATTTCATATGATAGAATGAAAGTGATTGTTTTCATGCAACTTGAGACACCACTGAGCAGGCATACCTTGTATAGAAAAGTACAAGGTATAACAGTTAAGTTTGTGAACTTGCACCAAGTGCTTATGTTGGCAGCAGGGTACAAATAGCTTGTCCAGGTTCAAAACCTTGGTATATGAGTGTCTCACAGCTGTGTTCTTGTTGATGCGTGGTGGTGTCTTGCTGAGTGAAGTTCATTATCATCACTGTGTGTTTTTGTGTGCCATTATGAGAATGCCAGAGCTTGAATTAGAGCAACAAACAAACATTAAATTTCTTATTAACCTTGGCAAGAGTGGAAGTGAAATCAGGGCATGTTAGTCTGAGTTTATGGGATGATTCCATGAAGAAAACATTAGTGTACAAATGGATTATATGTTTTTCTGAGGGGAGAGAAAATATCACTGATGAAGAGAGATCAGAGTGGCCAGTAACGAGCACAACTGATGAAAACATTTCAAAAATTTGTCAAATATTCTGTCAAAATTGGTGGCTGACTGTGAGAAGCATAGCAGACCAAGTAAACATTGATAGAGAAACAGGAAAATCTTTTTTTTTGAGACAGAGCCTCAAGCTGTCACCCTGGATAGAGTCCTGTGGCATCACAGCTCACAGCAACCTCCAATTCCTGGGCTCAAGTGAGTCTCCTGCCTCTGCCTCACAAGTAGTTGGGACTACAGGCACCTGCCACAACACCCGGCCATTTTTTGGTTGCAGCCATAATTGTTGTTTGGCAGGCCCGGGCTGGGTTCTAACCCGCCAGCTCAGGTGTACATGGCTGGTGCCTTAGCCCGTTGAGCCACAGGTGCCGAGCCAGAGAAACAGGAAAATCTTAACTCAAAGTCTTGGCATGAGAAAGTTGTGTCTAAAATGGCTCCAAAGGAGCTCATGAATGAACAAAAGCAATGGAGAGTTGAAATTTGCCAAGACCTTTTGAAGAGGCAAGATGATGTTTGGGACTGTGTTATTACTAGTGATGAAACATTGGTGTACCAATACAACCCTGAAACAAAGCTTCGAAGTGCACAATGGAAGTCAGCCAATTCTCTACAACCAAAAACTTTAGTCAGTCCAAACAAGAAGCAAAATGATGTTGCTAATCTTTTCTGACATCAGTGGAAATGCTCATTATGAATTTGTACCAACTGGACAGTTAACCAAGTTTATTAATTAGAAGTGATGAAAAGGCTCTGTGAAAAAGTTAGATGAAAACAACCTGAACTTTTTGTTAATAACTGGTGGCTCTTGCATCATAATAATGCACCAGTTCACATGGCACTCTATATGAGGGAGTGTTTAGCCAATAAACAAAAAACTGTATAGGAACATCCTTCCTACTCACCTGATCTGGCCCCCAAAGACTTTTTTCTTTACCTGGAAATGAAGGAAATATTAAAAGGAAGACATCTTGATGACATTCAGGAAATCAGCAAAATATGACAACAACTCTGATGACCATTCCAGAAAAATAATTCCAAAATTGTTCTGAAGGGTGGACTAGGCAGGGGCATTGGTGCATAGCTTCCAATAGGGAGTACTTTGAAGGTGACCACGGTGATATTCAGCAATGAGATATGGAGCCCTTTTCCTAGGATGAGTTCATAAACTTAATTGTTAGACCATATATATGTGTGACATAGGGTTGGGGGCTAGCTAGTTTCACCTAGGAAGCATAGCAACAGATCTGCTTCTCAATGGCTTCTTTCAAAATCTTTCCAGAGACAATGATCTATTGTTTTATGGAAACTAACGTGAATGAACAACCTTATTCTGGTAACCGAAAGGCGAATAGAAGCCACTGAGTAAATGAATCTGTCTCTAGAAGTCCTTGTTAGAAAGAGGTAATTCATCTATAAAAGCAACAAATATTTATTATGGGTCCCCCCATATGTCAAGGTTTGGGTTCAGCTCTGGAGATAGAGCCACTAAACATGATTGCAAGGTTCCTGCCCTGTGGAGCACCCATCCACCATATTGATTACCCTCTCTAACTCTTGAGAGGGGAAGGGTGACCTCTAAATACCAGTGTCTCAATATCAGTGTTTAAATAATTCAACCTTGAAAACATAATTCTTGGGGCCCCTTCTAGCTCTCCAGTGTGGCTGGGATGGATAGAGTGGCCAAAGCTCTTCTCTCATTGTTGGGGCCACTCCAAACACTGGAGGGAAACAAGGCCTACCCTGTCTATCCTGTGTCTTCACTGTTCACTTTTTCTCAGTGTCCAGCAATGTGACAGACTCTCCTGCCCTCATCATCTGTGGCTTCACAGTGGACATAGGAGTGAGGGGAATTCTTGTAATGACCTCTTGATCAGGGGGTGAGTGGATGTCTACATCCTACTGTGAGCTGAACTGACTGCTCCCTCCTTCCCATGAGTTCTCAGAAAGCAATTGTTTGTCAAGAGAAAAAGCATAATAAGGGACATTATATGTGCAGTTGTGGTTTGGGCCCCCAAATTCAATGCACAACTTCTGTAACTTAAAGATGGACACAAGGATGACTTCGTTTTGCTAAGCCATGGAGGCTGAGCATCACAGACTACAGTTGGTCATTTTCCCCATGGGTTGGGTGGAGGAACAGGCCTTCCCCGGCCAAAAGGCCTTAATGTTGAATTGACCGAGTGTAACAAGGCACACACGCTTGGAAAGAGCTGAGCAGGTAGGCAAGAGAAGCTGTGTTCTCCATCTGTGGATATCAAACAGGGTAAATTTAGGGTCTAAAGGCCTGTCTCTAATTCCACAGCCCTGGGTGACTCATCCTCAAAGTGGAGGTCACTAAGTCTATGTGGTTAGATTACTTTCCTTCTGATTCTAGGGGACCTAGAGGCTTATTCCAAGATGTCTGCCATCAAGACAGCCTCAATCCTTACTCCCTAGCTGCAGACAGGAAGTCTGGACCCAGGTTTGCCAGTTTGCCAGTCATGGACCCAGGTTCTGGTGGAGGCAGTGGGTTGGGCTGAGGGCAGTCTCCAGAGAAGAGGGGAGTCATTCCTCACAGCAAATCCGGACAGCAGTAGACTCTGTGCCAGGCATGTGGGCACATGGTAAACAAGTGTTCTGTCTGAATTGTTAGGAAGTAACTAACTCTCCCCTCAGAGGTGGTGAATAATGTGCTCCTTCCACCCTCCCAGGGGAGCAGCAACTTCTCTTCCTTCAGCCGTCTCATGACCTGTGCTACAAAGTAGGAACTGACACTTCCTGGTCTCAGTGATGAAGTACAAAAACTCTATCTACAAAATAGAAGCCATATTTTCACACTTACCCTTATATCCTTAAGGGTAAAAAGAAGTCCTCTTTAAACCCTACCTATTTCCCTGGTGAGGTAGTGACTGGTATTTCTATTATCCTTTGCTGGTGTTTGGATCAACTGTTCTAGACATCAATTTGCACTAAGTCTTCTGTGAATCATGAGAATCCCGGCTTGTCAAAGGCAAATCTCCTAAGGCAACATATTTTAAAGATAGGAAGAGTTTCTAAGGGTTTACACATCTACCTCCCCAAAAGAAATATGAACTAAGCCTTCCATTTCCTTTCTGAAGCTTGTGAATGAAATCCACTTGATAAGTAAGTTCTATGAATAAAACTTGCCCAGGGTCTACACATACAGTTGTTTATTAATTTCATTTTCCTGCCAAGGTAGCATTGTTCTCAGTGCATTGAGTCTAATTAATGTCAGGAAGGATCCTATCCCAAGTTCAGGTAATCATGGAGCTGAGCCACATTCACCTCAATTCTCTCCCTACTTAAAAGAAATGCAATTTTTCAGGGCTTACTGAGCACATGGATATCAACTCTGTCTCAAGGATTGTTAGCAATGCAAATAGGAATGTGGACAGGGCACACTCCCCTTAAATTTGGGAGAAGCATAGGAGAGGCAACAGCTCCAACATTGGAAAGATCCAGGAAGGTTTCCCAGGGCAAGGTACCTCTCACCTGGGACCTGAGGGAAGAGGGGAAGGCTCAGAGCAGTCTAGACCTGTGCTACGCAAAACAAGTCCTCCCACCCCACCCCCACCCACCGCCACTCAGTGCTACCAATTTGCAAACTGTCTATAATCTCAACAAGGTTAAGCACAAAGTTGAGTATCTTTGTGTGGCAGTTAGGCAGATACCCAAGTATGTGATCAGTGGGTTTCTATTTCATATCTTCATATTTGTTTCTAGTAATTCTTGTTATTGCATTTTATTAAAAGCCTTAGTCCTCCATGAATTGGAAATTCAGAAAAAGAAAAACTGGTCCTTCCCCGCGGAGGATTTGAGAAGTGGTAATCTAGTCAGTTGTGAGTGCGTTACCGGAGGCTGAGAAGAGGTATGTGATAGCAGCGTCTAAGGCAGTGACTTTCAACCAGCACACTGGTGTGTGCTAGTTGGATCCTAGAAGTGCTGCAAAATTTTTTAAAGACTATTAATTATTTTCAAAAGAAATTCAAAGCACAGTACGCATATTCCTTTTTCTTTTTTACTCCTATTGTTTTTTCTGATCAACATAATTTAAGTGTGCTATGGAGGTGTACCATGAGATTTAAAAAGGTTAAAAAACACTGGTCTAAGGCTTGGCTCTGAGGCTGGAGAGAGAGATATATTCTGGGAACTGTATTTCCTCCTGCAGCATCGCTCTGCAAAATGCATTCTTCTCTTCTTCCTATAACTCACAGACAATGGTTTTCTGTGACAATGGCAGTTCTTAGCATTGAGCATGCCCCTATGTGTGTGACACTATGTTAAACCCTCTAACCGTGTTAACCAGTCTTTATAACCATCTGAGCAGGGACATATTCTTCTTATTCCTGTTTTGTAAATGAGAAAAATAAGATGAGGCAAAGTACAGCAACTTGCCTAAGTTAGATTCAGGACCCCAACCCAGGAATCCCTAACCCTACTTATTTTTCTGGTCTATTTCCTAGAACTTGTTATGCATCACCACCACAAAACCTTCACATTTAGGACACCCCAGTTCTTCTTTAAGAAGTTGCTAGAAAGTTTCCAATCCTCATCTTCGTAGCTACCCCTAGAATCATCTCTCCCTCAAAGTTTAGTTGTATTCAACTCTCAAAAGAAAAAAATACCTGCAACCCTAGTGGGTTTTTCCTTTCCCTGCACAGGACCCATGGTTCCATCTGTTTACCTTTCAAATCAGCCCTGAAAGATAATCGTGGCTACAGCTAGCGAAGAAGCACATACGTCGTTTTAATTTCTGACCCATTTGCTCCAAGAACATTTGCTAGTATAATTTGCAGTCACCAGGGTTCTGAAAACTTTCATGAGAAGAATGCTTTTGTGCTTCTTCTTGCTCATTTCAAACTAAATCAAGGATGATGATGACTGCAATAAACGCTACTGCACTGATTAGTGCCTCCTGAAGTGTGGCTCTCCCTGGCAGTGGCACACTGAGTGTTCATCACCCAGCTGCTTCCTTTATACTCCTAGCCACCTCCTGCAACTGTGCTCCTGGTTGCAGAGAGGTTCCCAGCTGACAAAGTAAACAACAGCGATACATCCTGCTTGCAAAACTCTTCTAAAATGCAGGCATCTCTCCCCAGTGCCAAGACAGGAAGCTTTTCCAGTTTAGCTTTTTTTTTTTTTTCAAATATATTCCATTCATTAGAGAAGCACAGCTCCCCCGTGAATCTGCCTGTGGTGATAAAAGGGTGTGAGTCTATTGCATGAGGTGACAAACATATGGACAGCTTCTCTGAAGGAGATAATGAATGGAATTATATTTCAGAAAATTTCAAAGAATGTTCCAGCAGGCAAAGGTATTAAGCATTATCTAAAATAATCTGAGCTATTTTATAAAAACCCAACTTGAAAGAAAATCATCTCTTCTCCATTTTTGTACATACAATGCCATCAGCACTCTCAGCCTGGGACCCAGAGTTTTGTCCCCAATTCTTTATTCCGTGGTTTAATTGCAGGAGAGATGTGGAGAGAGGGACAAATTTTGACCTGTTGTTGAATCAGATGGGAACCATGAACTCCACTCAATAAAATGTTTTTTATTTCTTCCAATTCTATTTTGAGCTTAACCTTGCTCCTTTCACCTTTGAAGCCATACTCTCCATTCACTGCTTCAATATAAGGACTGAATTCTTATCATTGAAAATGCTATTTTAACATGGTATTTAAATCTAGGACTTCAGTGTAAAACTAAAGTAAAAAGTTGACTAATTCAAATAAATTAGCATCATTTTGCCTTCATTTTCATTTTTTGCTTTCATATTTTTCTTTGACTTACAAAATTTGGTGTTCTAGAGTCACTAAGTTGATTAACATTTGTTGATCAGAATGATTGTTTTTCCATTTTTGAAGTATAACACAAATTATTAACTTTAAAAGATGCCCTTTTAAAATAACTTACTGCCATATCCTCATTTTCAGTAGATCTGGCACACGTGGTAGAGGTGAATTACAAGTATGCACCAACGGGCTTAGATGGAATGAATTCTAGCACTATCTACTTCCATCCTTCACCAGTTAAAACACGTCTTCCTCAGTACTAGGTTCCATTTTTAAACCAATAGTTAGCAATCAGAGGATAGAGACAAATCAGGGAGTGCTGTAGGGAAAAAAACCTCTTATTTCATGGGTTTTTTAAATAATTCCTTAATATTTTATGACTATGTAAATCACAGCTATTGTCTTCAGAGTATATATTCACTTACCAGCCTGTTTATACACATCTTGTCACTTACCTCCAGAATGACCATATGGAAATATTTTTAAAGCCTATGTATTATATTTGGCTAATTTTATCTAAAATTAAAGTGCAACATATTGAATTTTCATGTCATCATGCAGATCTTGCTTACACACGTCTTCCAAGAGCCCTGTTTCTCCCTTTGTTTAAAGGTGGAGTAATTCTACCAACAGTAGATGTGTCCTCACCTATTATCTCAAGCTCATTTTCAAATTTCTGAAAAATCATCTCCTTTTGAAATTTTCTGCCAGCTTAAAGGGTTGAAGAATGTCGTAAGCAGGGAGGAGGAAAGTGGATCTCAATAATGCACATTAGAACAACTTGAACACGGAGCACTTGTTAAAATGCCAATGTCCTGCCTGGGGTGGGGAACCTGCAGCCTTAAGGCCACATGTGGCCTTCTAGGTCATTAAGCGTGGCCTTTTCACTAAATCCAAATTCTACAAAAGGAATCCTTTTATTAAAAAGTGGTGCATCAGAGAAAGACAAAGCTCTTCTTACCAAATCCTTTGGTACTTTAAAAAGAGCAATCCTAGAACTGGGTTTTAGCCTTCACATGAAAGCTATAGATTAGCTTCATAGTAGGGCTGAGTACATTGGATACTTTTTCTTCCATTCTTGAGATACTTTGCTAAGAAGAATGTGTTCCAGCTCCATCCATGTAAACACTAAAGAGG
>CAUYON010133666.1:0-16230 GCA_963573935.1 Arctocebus calabarensis
AAATATTCAATAAGATCCTAGCAAACAGAATCCAGCAACACATCAAACAAATTATACCTCATGACCAGGTGGGTTTCATCCCAGGATCCCAAGGATGTTTCAATATACGTAAATCTATAAATATAATATATCATATAAATAAAATAAAAACAAAGATCATATGATTCTCTCAATTAATGCAGAAAAAGCTTTTGATTATATCCAGCATCCTTTCTTGATCAGAACACTTAAGAGGTATAGAAGGAACATTTCTCAAACTGACAGAGGCCATCTACAGCAAACCAGTATTGAATGGAGTAAAATTGAAATCATTTCCAGGAACCAGGCAAGGTTGCCCATTGTCTCCACTGCTTTTTAACATTGTAATAGAAGTCTTAGCCATCACAGTCAGTCAAGGGTATCCAAATAGGATCAGAGGAGATTAAACTTTCAGTCTTTGCAGATGATATGGTAGTACATCTGGAAAACCCCAGGGACTCAACTACAAAACTCCTTGAAGTGATCAAGGAATATAGCAGCATCTCAGGATACCAAATCAATACTCACAAATCTGTAGCCTTTATATATATGAACAATAGTCAAGGTGAAAAAACAGGCAAGGACTCTATTCTCTTTACAATAGTGCCAAATAAGATGTAATATCTGGGAGTGTACCTAACAAAGGACGTGAAAGATCTCTGTAAAGAGAACTATGAAACTCTGAGAAAAGAAATAGCTGAAGATGTTGACAAATGGAAAAATATACCATGCTCACAGCTGGGAAGAATCAACATTGTTAAAATGTCTATACTACCCAAAGCAATTTACAGATTTGAGGCAATCTCAATTAAAGCACCTATACATACTTTAAAGATCTGGAAAAATTAGTGCTTTGTTTTATATGGAAGCAGAAAAAAACTTGAATAGCCAAGACATTACTCAGAAATAAAAACAAATCAGGAGGAATCACGCTACCAGGCTTCAGACTATACTATAAACCTATAGTTATCAAAACAGCATGGTACTGAAAAAGAGGTAGATGTATGGAACAGAATTAAAAACCAAGAGATGAACCCAGACACTTATCATCATTTGATCTTTGATAAGCCTATCAAAAATATAAATTGTGGGAAAGATTCCCTATTTAACAATTGGTGCTGGGTGAATTGGCTGGTGACTTGTAGAAGACTGAAACTGGACCCACACCTTTCTCCTCTAACAAAAATTGACTCTCCCTGGTTAACCTTAAGGACTTAACCTTAAGATATGAAACTATAAAAATTCTTGGGGAAAGTGCAGGGGAGACACTTGAAAAAATCGGCCTGGGAGAATACTTTATGAGGAGGCCTCCCCCTGGGCAAGTGAAGCAATATCAAAAATAAATTACTGTTATGGCACCTGTGGCTCAAGGAGAAGGGCACCAGCCCCATATACCAGAAGTGGTTGGTTCAAACCTGGCCCTGATCAAAAACTAAAAAAAGACAAGAACTGGAGACTTAAAAATAATTAAAATAAAAAAATACATTACTGGGATCTGATCAAACTGAAAAGCTTCTGCACTGCCAAGAACACAATAAGTAAAGCAAGTCTACAACCCTCAGAATGGGAGAGGAATTTTGCAGGTTATATTTCTGACAAAGGTCTAATAACCAGAATCCACAGAGAACACAAACATATTAGTAAGAAAAGAACAAGTGATCCCATTTTATTGTGGGCAAGAAACATGAACAGAAGCTTCATGAAGAAGACAGGTGCATGGTCTACAGACACATGAAAAAATGCTCATCATCTTTAATAATCAGAGAAATGGAAACCAAAACCATTGTGAGATATCATCTAAGTCAACTAAGAGTAGCCCACTTCACAAAATCCCAAAACTACAGATGTTAGCATGGATGTGGAGAAAAGGGAACACTTCTGCATTGCTGGTGGGAATGCAAGCTAGTACATTCCTTTTGGAAAGAAGTTGGCAAACACTCAGGGATTTAAATGTAGACCCGCCATTTGATCCTGCAAATCCTCTACTAGGTGTATATCCAAAAGACCAAAAATCCCTTGGCAACAAAGATATTTGCACCAGATTATTCATTGCAGTTCAATTCATAATTGCCGAGTCATGGAAGAAGCTCAAGTGCTCATTGACCCATGAATGGATTAATAAATGATAGTATATGTACCATGCAGCATTAAAAAGATGGAGACTTTACCTCTTTTATGTTTACATGGATGGAGGTGGAAAATATTCTTAGTAAAGTATCTCAGGAATGGAAAAAAAATATCCAAGGTACTCAGTACTACTATAAAACCAATTTCTAGTCATTCACACTTTCATATGAATCACAACTATAGCCGAGGATGAAGGAGGGAAGGGGACGGTGATGGGAAGGGAATGGGGGTTCGATAGAGGAAGAGTTAATGGTGGGACCACACCTATGGAGCATATTGCAAGGGTACGAGTCAAATCTATCAAGTTATAGGTGAAAGCTATGTTAATTATTAGGATGTAAGTACTCCAATTTGTACAAATAATCAACACACTGAATCCCATAAAGGCATAAATTTATTCATGATCTATGAATATATGACTTCATAAAAATAATTCTAAATAATGTCCAATGTTATAATAAATAGATATTAAATACATCCCCATCAAAACTGGTATAAAACAAGGATGCCTGCCTTCATAATTCTTACTCAATATTGTGGAAGTTCTGTCACTTCAGGCTCTTACCTTTGAACTTCCTCATGTTTAATTTTATTCATGTTCTTATTCTAGTTTTCCATAAAATAGACACTCAGGGAAAGGGTTTTTTTGTTTGTTTTGTATAGTGTTTTTTATGCTGGACTAGGTGCTTGGTTCCTCTTTGGCATGCTGTGTTTGTTTCTTTTTTGTGTTTCTGTAGTATACCTGGCTGATTTTAGCTTGCTTGTGTTGAATGTGAGTGAGTCTTTCCAGACCTTCAGCTTCCTCTGATACAAGAGGATGGATTCCCCATGGCTCCCATCCCTGGTATTTGCATGTCTCAACTCTAAGCTGTGGGCAGGGATGACAACTTTTTATTCGCTTTTATGAGACTGAGAGCACAGAAACAGGCCTCTTCTGGAGTTGTGGGCAGCCTTTTGGGGTACCTGGGTTTTACTCTGTCTCCTGAAATGCCTTCTTATGGATAATATGAGTATATACTATTTGTACTCATTATATTTTCATTAATGGCTTATTAACTATACCTTTTTGTTTTATTTTTTTTGTTGTTGCTCTGTGGTTTACAAAATGCATTTTGAAATTTATAAGACTATGTTTAACTAGTACTATATATATATAATTTTTTTTTTTCTCGAGACGGAGCCTCAAGCTGTCCCCCTGGGTAGAGTGCTGTGGCATCACAGCTCACAGCAACCTCCTACTCCTGGGCTCAAGCAATTCTCCTGCCTCCGCCTCCCAAGTAGCTGGGACTACAGGCGCCTGGCACAATGCCCGGCCATTTTTTTTGTTGTTGTTGCACTCATCATTGTTGTTTGGCGGGCCCGGGCTGGATTCGAACTCGCCAGCTCAGGTGTACGTGGCTGGCGCCTTAGCCTGTTGAGCCACAGGCGCCTAGCCAATACTATATATTTTTGTATGTGACATCTAGACTTTACAACAGTGTACTTTAATTTTCCACCTTTCATTGTGCAACTGCAATCACATTTTATATCTGCATACATTGTAAATCACACAAGATGATGTTATTGTTTTTACTTTAAGTAGTGAATTATTTTGTTTAAAAATTAAAGCATATAAACAGATCCCTTTTTAAATTTTTATTTATTTATTTACTTACTTATTGATTGATTGATTGATTTTGAGACAGATTCTGCCCTGGATAGGTCCCATAGTGTCACAGCTCACAGCAACCTCAAACTCATGGGCTTAAGCAATTCTCTTGCTTTAGCCTCCCAAGTAGTTGGGACTACAGGCAGCCGCCATGACACCTGGCTATTTTTTTTTTTTTTTGCAGTTGTCATTGTTTTAGCTGGCCCAGGCCAGGCTCAAACCCATCAGCCTCGGTGTAAGTGGCTGGTGCCTTACCGAATGAGCTATGGGTGCTGCCCACAAATTCCTTTAAAAAATTTTTTTTCAGACTCTGTGCCATAGCTCAGTGGTTAGGGCGCCAGACACATACACTGGGGCTGGCAGGTTCCAACCTGCCCCTGGCCTGCTAAACAACAATGACAACTACAACAAAAAAAATAGCTGGGTATTGTGGCAGGCGCCTGTAGTCCCAGCTAGATGGGAGGCTGAGGGAAGAGAATTGCTTAAGCCCAAGAGTTTGAGGTTGCTGTGAGCTGTGACACCACAGCACCGTACCAAAGGTGACATAGTGAGAGTCTGTCTTAAAAAAAAAAAAAAGCGGAGGATTTATTCCAGGAATACAAGGCTGATTTAACATTGGAAAATATATCTATGACTTTCACTGCATTATGTTGAATAAAGTACAAAATTTATGGTTATCAAAAGATGGAGAAAAGGCATTTAACAAAATTCCGTAACTAAAAGAAAAAAATGATTCTTGATAAGAGTAGAAAAAAATTTCTTAATGTGATAAAGGGAATCTAGATAAAGTCTGTTATATGTATATGTCAGCAACAAACTGTGAGAAAATGTAATTTTGAAAAAGGTCATTAAAAATAGCATTATAATATGTCAAATATATAAGAATAAATAATTTCTGGAAGATGTGGCAATTATCTCCACAGAACATGTAAAATATAACAGGAAAAATTAAAATGTTTAAATAAAGCAGAGGGATAGACTATGTTTACGGATGGGAAGACTTACAAAAATTGACAAGCTGAATCTAAAATTTATATAGAAATGCAAAGGGCATAAGTTAAAATGCAAAATTCACCAGGGCAAGGAGTTTGTTCATCGGCTAAGAAGCTGAACTGATCTTCTAACAGTTTCACAATAAAACCCAGGGAGACATGAACTGCAGTTTGGGGCTCACCAGGGGGAGTATACCCAGGCCAAACTGCAACTGCTCGGCCCATGTCTGCTGCGTTGAATGTTAAGTCTCGTGGGTTTACAAAAAGAGTTCACTCTGAGCTGTCATTCGGTTGCCACGAGACATGCCCATACACACGTACCTTCTCCTTTCTCTGCTTATCAAGTCACACACAAAACCGAAGGAAGCATTTGGGATCATTTACTCTAGATTTTCAGTCTTTCTGCAGGGGCATTCATTAAAACAAAATGTTCAGATAAAAATGTTCAAAATGTAAGATAACTTGCTGCTCTGGTGTCCACCAGGCCTGGAGCACAGCCCGCGCAGATCCTCGCCTTCCAGCGGGGAGGCTTCTGTAAGAACCAGGTGGAGCAGCGGCACCAAGTCTATGTCCTTCTGCCCTGTGCCACCCGACGGAGCCGGGAAGGGCCCTTCCGGGAAGCTTGTCATGGCTGCCACACACAGCCTGCAAATTCTTTCCTTTCTTCCTAATCACCCCAAACTAGAACCTCTCCTGAAGTGCTCTTCACCTCTTACTCCTGCTCACCCCTTGGAGTAAACATGAGGGCAATTCTTACCTACAAAACCAATAGGGGCCTTTAGAAGATTGTTTCCCTTCAGTATGACGGGAGATCCTAGCAGAGGGCCCTTTTTCCATGTCTTTCTATACCCTGAGAGCTAAGTTTTAGGTTGTCTGACTCAAAGTAGGCCCAGTCCTTCCTAACATTTTGATAATGCCAATTATTATACTCTATATTAGCTCTAATTTTTCCATTTAACTCAACAAATTATTTTTTGCATTTGAACATTTTCTAATAATATTTTTTCTAACTAGAACTGCACCCCCTACTTCTGTATAGAAATCCAACAGATTATGTACATAACCTGGATGTATCTCCCATAACAACTTTCTACATTTGGAAAATATATCCAAATAGCCTTTTTGACTTCTGAATTGTCCATTGCATTTGGACAATTGCATTGAATTGTCCATTTCTTTCCTAGTCTCTAGTTTAAACTAATACACATCTGGTGCCTCTAAAATCTCTTTGTTCTGTCCTTTGTTTGCTAACAAACAATTTCAGTTGCTGATACCTCAAAATAGACCTTTCTTAACAGGAGAAGGAGATCTCTTCTGGTTGGATTTAGTTAAAAAAGGAATTGCACGTTCAGTGGCATCCTAGAATGTCTGAATAGCCACGAACCTTTCTGTCTTGGATCCACGCTGGCTCCGCCCCCACCCCGTCTTTCCCCATCATTACGTTTATCTCTTGCTTCCCCTTTCCAGCTGTCCACTTAATTCTATGAATTCTATGATGCTTAGTAGCTGTCAGAAAGTAAACCTTGATAGGATATTGTTCAGGAGTATATAATACTCACACACAGCGCCAAATAATGTATATACATTTTAAGAAAGGAAAAGACTATATTAAATTTGTAATACTCAAGTCACATTTGACTTCTTATAAAGAGGAGCACAGCATGACTTGTATTCACCTTTTGTTACTGGCATATATTGAGTATTACAATTTTAATAAAGTTTTTTTTCTTTCTTAAAATGTGTATACTTTTTTTGGCACCCTCTGTATACAGTATGTATATATTCCTTTTCACCTTCTTGGGAAATCATATTCAATTACTCAGGATAATGCTTGATAATTCTTCTTGCCCACCAATTTTAAAAGGTGAGATAGAACATAACTTGATTTTAAGTCTTTGTTTCTGCTTTATTCTTTAAGTGCCTCCATAATATATTGGTTTGGAGGAAATCATTTGATTAAATCATTCTTGGACTGAAAAAATAATTTAAAAAAAGATTCAACTTAAAGCTAAAAGTATCTTTTAAATTTAACCAAAGGTGTGAGAATATACTTTCACATTACTCTATTACAGGAGCAAAAGATGAGCCCCAGCTGCAGGCAGGCAAAGCCTGGCTTTGAACCTTCCGGCCCTGGCTCAGAGTCCCACGTAATCCCATGGCTCTCACCATCTTCATCACGCCCCAGTGTTCACTGCAAGGATGAAGAATCACTTTAACAATGTAGAAAACGCTTTGTGGAAAAACAGCTGCAAAGATGCAGTGGGTGCTTTGCTGACACTTGGATTTGATATGTCAGCGAAGCACAGGATTAAAAACATACAGCCGGCACATGAGGGATCCTGCCTGCTCTCTCTTCCCCCTGCGCAACAAGCCTAGTGAAGTTAAAAACAAAGGGATTCTCAGGGAAGCAAAGACGAAATGCGGAGCACATTCTCGCTAGAGGAGCTGTAAGTCCCCAACGCTGGCATTGTGATCACTGCATGTAATTTTTAGCAGGGGTTTGGGTATAAGTGTTTGACTTGCTTTGTCACTGAAATCTACTAGAATGACTGATTTATAAGAAATATTTTGATGAGATGTGTATCTTCATAAAAATACGAATGTCCTTGACACTAGTTCAAGTGTTGTTGTTGTTGTTGTTGTTTTCAGAGAACAGAGGCAAGTAATCCAAACTATCACTGAGAATAAGATGTGGCCAAAATTAAATGTGGCTCTATCTCCCATAACAACTCATCTTAGGATGATGCATCATGCCAGCTGTCTGGGGACAAATGTATTTTGTTGGCATGGGAACAAAAGAATTAGTCTGAATTTTGTAAATAAACTGTGGTTATTAAAATTACTTGAAACAAACCAGAATAATAACCATTAAACATGAAAAGTCAATAAAAGTCTTTGAATTATATTTCTGTTGCAATTCCTGTTTTTATAATGTGCTTTGGGATGAAACATCATTTTTGAGTTGTTAGTACTTTCAAATAGATTTCACTACAGATGAGTTAGCCAACAGCATTTACGACTGTGAAGTTTGAAAATCCTTTATGGAAAATGGAAATTAAAGGCTTGGAAATCTGGTAGAAGAGCAATTCTTTCTTTTAACAATTGTCACGATTATTGCTTAATTGATTTTCTGTCTTTGCAGCATCTCCTTCTTTAAGGCTGCCTGTGACTCCATAGATTTGCTGGTTACCCTTCATGATGACTGAGGTGGTTTAAAGATAAGCAGTGCTATCCAGTGAAAGCTTTAAACTTATTGATTTTGGTTTTTCTAATATCCATGCTACTCCCCAATAGATCACTGGGCATTGTGGGAGACAAATAAACTCTTTGGGAATATGAATGATAATAGTTGTAATGGGATAACAGAGAGAAGGAGCTCAGACAGTTCCGGAGACGTCTAACATTGCCCCAAAGGAATAAAATTTTATGCTTAAAACCCACGAACCTAGGAAGGAATCAGTGAAATGCTAATTTTATCTGTAGAGAAAATAAAGGACTTTTTTTGATGTCTTTTCTGGTTTGACCTGTTGGCAGCATCTTGCAGGAGAGATTTGGAAGGAAATTCTGCCCTGTGCTAGAAGGGAGCAGAAAAGTCGGGTTGGCCGCATGGGCAGGGCCTGGACATTCTGCTTTCTCTCTTTTCTCCTAGCCTATGAGCCCGCTTGGTGCTATAATGTCTGGGGAATAGCTGACAGCTCAGAGAAGCCACAAGAGGCCACGCATGATCCTACCAGATGACATGATCACGTTGATGAAAATGATAAAAGAATGTTTATACTTATTTAAAAAAATCTATGTAAGAGTAGGCTTAGCAGAAGTCACTTAGAATATGTTTAGGAGCCCCAATACCAAGGGCCTGTGATCGTTACCCAAGTACAGTGGCTTTCGGAGCTCTTCATCCTCAAATTCCCAGTAAAACGTGATGCTAGTAACCCTTCCTGCCTCTGTCCCTCCCTCCCTGCCCTCCTTTAGTGTGTGAGGTTGTCAATCCTCCCTCTCTCCCTTTCCCATCCCTCTCCCTGTCTCTCCCAGACTTCTTCCCATGAATTCTCTGAGCACCACATGGGCAGGCTGAGATACCAGGATAAACACGGCGCAGTCCCAGCTCCACGTAGCACCCTAAGAGTACACGATCTACTGAGGCAGTGGGTAGGAAAACCTGGAGGGCAAGACCACAGAAAGAGCTACAAGAGCACAGATGAAAGAGCCCTGGGGTGGGCATGGCCATTTTGAGGAAAGGGGCTCCGACAGTGAAGGCTTTACAGAGCGATTCAATTCAACAAGTACTGGTGGACACTATGAAGGTGACTGCCTGGTCAGGTGCTTACCTTGAATCGCTGATAATCCAGCGGGAAACTCTTTTTTCGGTGTGCATGGCATCAAGTTCTCCGGGATCTGCATGGAGCTCTGTGTTCATTCCTTTTGAATTCCCACTTTGCATCTTCCCTCCTGTCTCAGGACCCCTGAATGGGGGCAAGGGTCTGCCCACAGGTCTCTTATCTCTCTCCAGGCTCTCCCCTGTGAGTATTACCCTACACTGCACATCTGCTGAGTCCCTGTCAAGACGGCTCTGACGTTTTACCCTCTGAGGGCTTTTAAGTTGCTTCCATACAAGATCCAGAACTAAACCAGCTGGCTACAGGAAATGCTGGACACAGAGAGGTCCCCTGCGGCGGTCCCCTTCCTTCCCCACACGGTCAGTGAAGATAGAAGGCAGGACCAACACTGTGTCCTTTCCACATCTTGTGTCCCGAGCTTCCAAACCATTTGGAAAAAGAATCAACTTTCAGTTCGTGTCTGGAGTCTGCATTTTACACATACCTCCTTTACTAGACCGTGAACTCCTTGAGGGCAGGATCTATCTTATTCAGCACTGCCAAAAGCTCAAAATGCTTGTCACAAATTGAGTAAATAGGGACACTCCTGTGAAATGCTCAGCACTGTATTTTATTTATTAGGAGAGTTCTGAACTATTGTTTTTTTTCTCACTAGTTTATTTAAAATAATCTTCTGGGAAATGGACCAGTGTAATTTTAAAGCTATTCATACTTTCAAATGTTAAGATAGCCGGTTTGAGACAGGGGTTTTGTGATGTGTATGTTAATATCCACATTACAGTCTGTTAGAATCTGACGTTGTTTCATGCCTTTTGATAAATTCATGCTTTATACAGTGCTAAGCAGACCACATAAACTTTTAGATTATTTCTTGTCTCCTTTTTATTTTCTCTAATTTATCAGACCAAATTATCTAGTCTCATGGTGAATAATAAAACATTGTTTGCTCCCAAAAGTGAATTTTGGTTTTACCCATAATATTTGAATCTATGCCTGAACCGGAGTGATAGAGGGCGTGTACCCATTTTGTGTAGTGTTGGAACAGTAGAGAATAAAGTCTCAGACATGAGTGGCCTGCATGCTGTCCCAGCCTGTGTTGCACCTCAGGGAAGTCACCTCCTTTCCTGATGACTCAGTTTCCTTGTACAATGAGGAAGTTGGATCAGAGTTCTGATCTCTGCTCCTTTGCTGAAATTATGGGGTTCTTACACAGATTTTATCTGGTGTGAGAAATTATTAGCGGGACAAAAGTAATAACGATTTTTATTTTATTTTTTTATTTTTATTTATTAATTTTTTTGTAGAGACAGAGTCTCATTTTATCACCCTCGGTAGAGTGCTATGGAGTCACAGCTCACGGCAACCTCCAGCTCTTGGGCTTAGGCGATTCTCCTGCCTCAGCTTCCCGAGTAGCTGGGAGTACAGGCACCTGCCAACAATGCCCAGCTATTTTTTGATGCAGTTTGGCTGGGGCCGAGTTTGAACCCGCCACCCTCCGTATATGGGGCCAGCGCCCTACTCACTGAGCCACATCATTTTATTTTAATCATTTTACTACTTCATTTAATCATTTTACTACTTATGGATTAAAGGAAAGATCCTGTTTTTGTAAGGTCCACAGATAAAAAAATAGTATTTTCTAATTCTGTTTGTGTTCTTTCTCTTGAAACTACATAAGGAGCAAATTAACCCTTTGTGCCCACTGAGGAACAAGCCCTCTCTGGAGCCTCCATTTGCTCCTCTGTCAACATGAGGAGACAGAGGACAGGTCTGATGGCACCAAGGCAAGTGGCAGGCAGCAAAGGACACCACCCATCAAGACCTGATGAGAAGCAGCTTTTTGTTTTTAATTAAAAACACAACTTTTAAAATGCCTCATTCATTTTTTGTTTTTATAGAATTAAAACACAGAAATTTTTCTTAAATGAAAAACAGAAACAGTTTGAACTCTTTTTAAGGAAGCAACTTAAAAAAAGCAGCCTAGGAAATTGTGCTTTGTAATTCTGCCAGTTTCAATTTTGATTCTTTATGCAACTAGTATCAGGATAATAATGTTTGGTTGAAAAGAAAAATAAGAAAGTTCTAAGTAGCTGTTTCACACACATTTCAGTTGTTTGACAACATTGCCCTTGCTTTGACGGGTGACAAACATTTTAGAAAGCCTCAGTAAGCTCATAGATAAGCAGATTTTAAAAATGTTACATGACAATAGCTCTAATTAGTTTGATTAGAGTGACTTCTATCAATGTCACAGATTTAAAGGGGGATGTTGGTCGAATTGAGATAAAATAAAAGCTTAAATTAAACAAAATATAGTTGAATAGTATGTATAAAATGCCTATCATTTGCTGTTCAGTTTTGTTGAAACAAGTGGCATTTTCCCCCTCTCAAACTACACCCTCGGACCTTGTGGAAAGAACCCAACATCTCATGGTTGCAAAGATTATGAAATATTCAGCTTTACCCAGGGGTATTTCCTGACATTTCTTTGGTAAACTGTAGCCTAATAGGAGATATCAGGAATTAGTGTAAGAAATATTCTAAAAATCTATTGTCACTACAAAGATGAAAGCAACTTTGATGATCAAAAAGGAGTCAATAAAAAAAAGACGGAGAGTAGTTCCTGAGTCCTTCTCTATTGTTCATTTGGGATTTCTTAATTTCCCCACTCTCAATATATTATGGAATTTTTTTGTGTGAAGTTTTGCCATGAATTAAAGTGATGTCAACAAAGTTTTACCTTAAGTTATATTTTACCACAAACTGGAGACGCTTCAATCCTCCAGGGAGGACCTTTTCCTGCTTTTAAGAAGCTTGTCTTTTCTTCTTTTAGTTACATGCATCTTCGATAGAGGATGGAGCTTAGCTGACCTTCAGTGACAACTAGGCCTATGCTGACGGGACTTCTACAATCCCACAAAGCCATCTAGGAGGCATCTTCATCTGGGGTCAAATCGGCCATATTTTTTGTTTCCTGTGTTTTTTGCTTTCCTCTGCCCACGGATGGTCAATGGCATATGCAACTGTACCAAGGGTCTGGAATACTATGTTTGTTTTCCTCCCATCTTTACTAAGTTTACAATCCCTATCATTGCTATTCAGTTTTTTATTAACTAGAAATTTAACTTAAAAATTGTCAGGAAAGGGGGAAAGTTTGAAATTCAGATAAACCTGGGCCTGTATATACCTCTACTATTTGTTAGCTGTGTGATCTTGGATAAGTTAATCAGCCACTCTGGGTTTTACTGTGCCATCTATAAAATGCAGATGATAATACTGACCTTACATAGTGATTGTGAGGATCAAATGAACCAATATGTGTCATGCTTCTTGTATAGTGTCTGCCACCTTGTAGGCCCTTGATAAAGTATGGTTACTCATTCTGTTATTCTATTAATAGTATTATTTTATTTTGTTCCCCTATTATTAACTACGTTGTATATACCCTGTATAACACATATGTGCATACATGTATTTTTGCACATCATGTATACATATATAACTAATATTGAGCTTATATTAGGTATTACTTCTGCCATTTTGTACAATTATCTACCATGGGGTCCTATTTGTAAACATCTCTGGAGATTAAAGAAAACTTCCCTTCTTATAATAAAACTCTTGTACTGAGTTTTACTATGACATAACCAAAGTATAAAGATCTGTCAATACCTTTATAGGTTGTCATAAAGATCTGTCAGGTTCTGCACATAATAGATTGGTGACATGTAGAACAATATTAGCAATTCTACATTCAATGGCTGAGGACAATGTGCTTATAAAAGGTTTCATCAAGATTTATGTTCTCTATTGATACATGATGACTCTTTACTTTAAACTGTCAAAATTATCACTAAGTATAATTTATTATAACCAGAAGAGTAGGGTGAAAACAATCCTGTCATTTAAAAATAGATCATTAGCTATTGTCATAGACTGATTATTCTAGTTTCTATTGCATTTATTTTAAATAGAATGGGAAGGAAAAAGAGGCAACTAAAATTCAAAGGAGAATATGATTTATGTCCCTAACTATAATAAAATAATGTCTATTTACTGTAACAATGACCCAGCAGACACTGTTGGCTACATATTCAACATCCATCTCCCCTCTCTTTTGTCCCAGGTTACCTTCCTCCCCTAATTCCATCATCAGCAGGTAGATCCTGATTGTTCTAGTTAGTTTTGGTCTTCTCAGGCCTCTTGCCATGGGATCAGGTGTGCCAGGTTGAGCATAGAATCTGCTCTAGCCTATGAGACTTGAAGGGGCCTGAGTGGTTCTGGGAAAGATTTCCTTACTCATTAAGAAGAAGAAGAACTAAAAGTGGACAGTCTCTTTCTGCCTCTGGATAGTGCACATCTGGGCAGGAGGCCTGCCACTCCTGTAGCCATCTCGGAATCGCTTTTAGAATGAAGCACACAGGATGTGGAGTCAGAGCCTGCCCTAACTACAGACCTCTTGCTCTGTGAGGTAATAAATTCCTTTATTGTTTATGCCCACCATGAGTGGGTATTCTGTTACTTGCAGCCAAGCCCATCCCAGCTGGAACAGGTAATGCATGAGCTCCTTCACCCAGAGAAAGCAAGTAAACAAGCCAACTAGGAAAGGAGATGGTACCTGTTCCTGGGACTCCAGTTCTTTGTGTTGTAATTTTTTCTCTGCACATCGCACTTGATTAGAGCGATTTTCAAGTTCATCTTGTAAAACCTGAAAGAGTATAAAATAAATGCATGAACTTTAAAGATCAGCATAGTTGAAAAAATAGTTTTACCATACGAACTGCCATTAAAAAGGCCTCAGAACTCTGGTTTATTATGGTTGTTCCAAAGTGTCTGGGCAAACTAAATCAGACTTTTGTGTTTCAGGCCCAGATGTTTTCTGCTTTGAAAATACCTAGTATAAAAAATCCCAAACTTACAAAACAGACAGATTAGTAGATTCCAATCATATTATAAAGATGTCTCTATGTTCCTACCATAGAAGCACAAACACATAATAAAGCCTTAAATAAAGCTAATTAAAATAGCTCTATCACTACACCTGTGAGATATATTTACACACTGAATACCACTGTGACTGATAGGAATTGTATTATCTGACCAACATGAAATTCTTCAAAATTATACATAGTCTTATGATAACCTGAGTAAGTTACAGTAATGTTAAGAGACTCTCTTTCTTAAGCCAGTGAGGATAATATGGAATTTGACCAACCTTCAAGAAGTAGACAGAAATGAACTCTTTTAATTGCTAAGAAGTTTTTGAAAATAGTATTTAGGTTACTATGGGAAACTTAGAAACCATAAAGATCAATAATTATCATTGTATCAACTACTATTTTAAGTAAAGAGGTGCACTGGAGAAGAGACAGAACTATTTAAACAATCCAGTATAATTAGACTACATGAGAAGTTACAGTGAGTAGAATTCAGGGGTGGTAAGGGCAAAGGTGTCAAATAGATTCTCAGAATATAATCCATCCAGTCAGTATTAGTGACTTCTTGCTATTAGTAAAGAACTACAGGCCAGTTGTGGTGACTCATGTCAATAGTTCTAGCACTTTGGGAGGCTAAGGTGGGAGGATCATTTGAGCCTGGGCAACGTACCCCAGCAATACCCCATCTCTACTAAAATAAAAGTTAAAAAAATGAAAGGAAACAGACCAAAAATGGAATTGCTGCATTTGTGATGAGTACATAATAATGTGATATGGACAATAAGCAAACAGCAAGTCTAACATTCATCAGTGACGTGGGCAGAAGAGAAACCCAGCAGGGAGGCAGGACGTTCTGGAGTGAGGGGTGGTGCAATTTTAAACAGACATTCCAAGAAGGCTTAACTGGACAAAATCCCGAAGGGGAAGACAAGAAGCTTGTCTTTTCTTCTTTTAGAAGAGTAAGTGACACAGATATCTGCAGAAAGAGCCAAGCAGGGGCCATTGTGCGTGGAAGACCCTGAGATGGCAGGTCAGCAGAAGCCACTAAGGTCAATGTGGAGAGGGAGCAAAAGGGGAGCAATGAGGTTGGGGACGTAACAGGGGTCAAGTCACATCAGGTCCCCTGGAGTCTTGTCTCATAAAGACTTCAGATTTTGCCTGGGGGAGGTGGGAAGCCACTGGCGAGCAGGCCAGAGGCCATTGCAACATGGTGGGAATGGGATGGTAGAGAACTGGGTGGGGTGGCAGCAGCTGACGAGGCTGGGGCCAGGTTCCAGATATAATCTGAGACAGAGCTGAAGCCCTGAGGGAGTGGCAGTAGAGAGCAAGCAAAAGAGGACCCCAAGGATTCTGGCCTGGGGCAGCCAGAAGACTTCAGTGGCATTGACAGGGATGGGGAAGGCTGAAGGAGGGGCAGACATTGTGGAGAAGAGATGGGGATCAGCCTGGGATGGGTCAAGTTCAAAACGCCCACTATTAATTCCAGTGGAGATGCTAGTGCTTAGAGCAAACGTCTAAGCAAGTGTCTACTACAAATTCTTTCAATGTAGTGCTGGTCTTCATGTATAGACATGGACCATGGTTCCCAACTTTTTGAGGGGCTCTAGACCCCTTGGAGCATCTGATGACAGCTATGTAAATCATTCTGTAGATGGAAAAAGATTTTTTTTTTGAGACAGAGTTTCACTATGTCACCCTCAGTAGAGAGCCACGTGATATCATAGCTCATAGCAACCTCTAACTCTTGGGCTTAAGTGATTCTCCTGCCTCAGCCTCCCAAGTAGCTGGGACTACAGGGGCCTGCCACAACACCCAGCTATTTTTTGGTTATAATTGTCATTGTTGTTCTGCAGGCCCTGGGCCGGATTTGAACCTACCAGCTCCAGTGTACGCAGCTGGCGCCCTAGCTGCTGAGCTACAGGCACCGAGCCAACATCTGCTTATGATTGTGCCTCTGATTTTAGGGAGTTCATAGACTGCCTGATGCATATGTCTGTGGGTGGACCCTCGGCTAAGGATGAGTTTAAAAAGTGAAAAGGCTTGAGAATGAGTTTAAGTGCTCTAGAGCAGTGGTTCTCAACCTTCCTAATGTCGTGACCCTTTAATACAGTTCCTCGTGTTGGTTGGGGAACTGTATTAAAGGGTCGCGGCATTAGGAAGGTTGAGAACCA
>CAUYON010133672.1:0-10833 GCA_963573935.1 Arctocebus calabarensis
GGTCCGCCAAACAAAAATGATGGCTGCAACCAAAAAATGGCCGGGCATTGTGGCGGGCGCCTGTAGTTCCAGCTACTTGGGAGGTGGAGGCAGGAGACTCGCTTGAGCCCAGAAGTTGGAGGTTGCTGTGAGCTGTGATGCCACAGCACTCTATCCAGGGTGACAGCTTGAGGCTCTGTCTCAAAAAAAAAGGTTAAATCATTAACTTAAGCATAAAGTTTGTTTATATGTACTCGATTCACCATCCTGAGAAATCAAAGAATTCCTTATGTTACTTGCTTTATATTGTTTTTGCCTGTAAGATAAAATGATCTGAAAATTGGAGAAAGAAGATAGTAATTTAGAACCAGCAGGTAGTAATTTATATAATGAGTATGGGTTAGGTAGGTGGTATTGTGAGAGGCCTTTGCTATAATGATAGATGGATGGATCATAGGCCTCTTCCTGATGACAAAAGCTGTTTTTGAAGAGAGATCACAAAATAGTTCTGTACTCTAGGGCTGTGTTTTTCAACTGTCTTTATCTCACAGCACACACAAAAAAAGGAAAGAAAGAGGGCAGCTCCTATGGCTCCATGAGTAGGGTGCTGGCCCCATATACCAAGGGTAGTGGGTTCAAACCTGGCCCCAGCCAAGCTGCAACAAAAAATAGCCGGGTGTTATGGAGGGTGCCTGTAGTCCCAGCTACTTGGGCAGCTGAGGCAAGAGAATTGCCTCAGCCCAAGAGCTGGAGGTTGCTGTGAGCTGTGATGCCATGGCACTCTACCCAGGGTGACAGCTTGAGGCTCTGTCTCACAAAAAAAAAAAAAAAAAAATTTTTTTTTGCAGGCTTGGTGCCACTAGTACAGTGGTTAGGGTGCCAGCCACATAACACCCAAACTGGCGGGTTCAAACCCAGCCTGGTCCTGCTAGACAACAATGACAACTGCAATAAAAAATAGCCGGGCGTTATGGAGGGTTACTGTAGTCCCAGCTACTAGGGAGGCTGAGGCAAAAGAATCACTTGAGCCCAGAAGTTTGAGGTTACCGTGAGCTATGACGCCATGGTACTCTACCGAGGGTGGTCTGTCTCAAAAAGAAAAGAAAAAATTTTTTTTTCTTTTATTTTTTTTTTTTTTTCTTGCAGCACATCTAATATCCTCTGTGCCATGCCAGTTGAAAATTATGGATCTAGGGCTTTGTTTCTCAAAGCATCAGCATCATCTGAGAGTTGGTTGGAAATCTAGAATATCAGGCTCTTCCTCAACCTGCTGCTTTAGGTCTCCAATTAAACAAGATTCTCTAATAATAATAATATATGATACAGCAGATTAGAAACATTAGTTGGGTGGCACCTGTAGCTCAAAGGAGTAGGGCGCCAGCCACGTACACCTGGAACCACATACAGGTTCAAACCCAGCCCCAGCCAAAAATTGCAAAAAAATTTAAAAATAAGAAACATTAGGGCTTGGCACCTGTGGCTCAAGCGGCTAAGGCGCCAGCCACGTACACCTGAGCTGGTGGGTTCAAATCCAGCCGGGGCCCGCCAAACAACAATGACAGTTGCAACCAAAAAATGGCTGGGCATTGTGGCAGGCGCCTGTAGTCCCAGCTACTTGGGAGGCAGAGGCAGGAGACTCGCTTAAGCCCAGGAATTAGAGGTTGCTGTGAGCTGTGATGCTACAGCACTCTATCCAGGGTGACAGCTTGAGGCTCTGTCTCAAAAAAAAAAAAAGAAACATTAGAAAGCTGAGTCTTTACTGAGTAACCCACCATCTATACTGATGCATCAAAGACAATATTTTGCCAAGCTGGGAAATAATTGTAGAAAATTTGCATTAAAATGTTATGTCTAACCTATTTTGAAGGGAAGTGTACTCATGTTTACAATTTATCTGAAATATGTTTTAAAAAAGGATATATTGTTAAAGGAATGAATAAAAGGAAACATGTGATGAGGCAAAAATAGTGTTGAACTTGGTTGGGTATATGGATGTTAAAGGTAAAGTTCTTTCAGCTTCTCTGTGTACTTACAATTTTTTAATATGTTGGGAATTTATGAAAATGGTTATCATACATATGAACTGCCATACTATCACATTCCTCAAGCTTTTGCAATAGTTATGTATTTGTATTTCCTTTGCTTTATTCAGTAAATGTATTAATACTTTCCTCTTTTTTTTTTTTTTTGGAGACAAAATCTCACATTGTCACCCTGGGTAGTGCAGTAGTGTCATAGCTCACAGCAACCTCAAACTATTGGGCTCTCTTGCCACAGCCTCACAGGGCTTTGTTTGATTCTGACAGCCTCTTGAATAGGTAGGTCTACAGATGCCTGCCTGGCTATTTTTAGAGACAAGGCCTCAGTCTGGCATAGACTGGTCTTGAACTCCTGCACTCAATCAATTCACCCACTTTGGCCTTCCAGAGTGCTAGGGGTACAGGCATGAGCCACAGTGCCCGGCCTAATACTTTCCTCTTACTGAAAAAAATGTGGATAATATTTTTTGAGTGTTTCCTGTGTGCCAGGCAGTGCTTTACTATATGCATTATCTCATTTATTCTTCATAACACTTGATGAGTTAAGTATCGCAGACCAGTTTATAGCTGAGAAAACTGAGACACAGACAGAACTTAATATATGTGTACAGTCTGGTAACTTTGGCGTTACATTTTGAACCTGTGGAGTCTGATGGCTACCCTATTGCACAGCTCCAGGAGCTACCATTTAGTTTGCTGTTTTTGTGGGGACAATGGAGTGTCATTCACTTGGAGTTACAAAGTGGGTAGTTACCCTGGGATTGTGCATCAAGGATATCTGGCCTTAACCGTGTGTTTATACAGCTGTATCACTAGTCACTTAAAACTTGTAAATAAAAATGTATATTTTTCTGATGTGAATTTTGGTTTATTCCATGTTTTTTCCCCTTGTGTGTTTCATTTTTAAGATTCTTGGATCTCCCAGTCAGCTTCATTTCCCCGTAATCAGAAACAGCCAGGAGTGGATTCTTTATTGCCAGTGGCCTTACTTCCTAAACAGAGTTTCCAATCTTCTGCCCAACAACAGCTTATTAAACCAGCTAATATCACTTGTGCATATTGCAAAAATCCTTTACAGAAGGGACAGACAGCTTATCAACGGAAAGGATCAGTTCACCTCTTTTGTTCTACTACCTGCCTTTCTTCCTTCTCTCACAAACGTACTCGAAAGACACGAAGTGTAAAATGTAAAAAGTAAGCAGTACCTTTCAACATTTCTCCACATGATTGAATACTAATGGTAAAAATCAGTATTTTATATGTAATTGTTGACCTGGGTAGATTCATGGATAGAATTTTTGCAGGAGTGTCTTCAAGTTTATTGTACTTAAGTTCTACAGCATGTCAGAGCTGTGGACTTACTTATGTTGTATTTTTAGGATAATATAGAACAAAATAGATATAGGAGTAAATTGCCCCCTCTATGCCACAACGTTTGCCTCCCCTGCTTCTCTACCTTCCACATTAGTTCTACTAGCATTTTTGAATGCTTCTAAAAATCTTAATTTGTAGCAAGGTTCTTAGACTACAAAAGATTTTTGCCCCTTACACTTCCATATTATTAAAGAACTCTTTTTTCTTTTTTTTAGAGATAAGAGTCTCAAGCTGGCACCCTGGGTAGAGTGCCATGGCGTCATAGCTTACAGCAACCTCAAACTCCTGAGCTTAAGCGATTCTCTTGCCTCAGCCTCCCAAGTAGCTGGAACTACAGGCACCCACCACAATGCCTGGCTATTTTTGTTGTTGTTGTAGTTGTCATTATTGTTTAGCAGGCTCAGATGGGCTCAAACCTGCCACCCTCAGTGCATGTGCCCTGCCAACTGAGCTACAGGCACCGCCCTATTTAAGAACTCTTGGCAATGAAGCCATAGATGGATTTTGCTACATCCAAAAATTATAGTTGATTGCTAGCATTAAATTATAAGAAAATGAAAAATGTCAATCATTGTTCATAAATATGACTTATATTAAAATGTAGTATTCTTAAATTGTGTGTCTGTCCCTTGTATTTCAGAAATGTATCTACAAAGGAGGCTACTGTTCCTCTGGTGGAATCAAGCAAATCCTTCCAAGAATTTTGTAGTACATCTTGTTTGTCTCCCTGTGAAGACAACCAGAATCTTAAAAAGGGAGTTTTTAATAAATCAAGATGTATAATCTGTAATAAATTAACAGAGGTCTGGATTTGTATACCTAAGTTATTATTTAGACTAATGGGGTAATTTTAACTTTTAAGTGCTATTATATGCTCTGCCGTCTACAAAGTTCACATATCCTAGATATATACCATGAAGTGAAAAGGAAAAATAAAGATATGCTAGAACTAGCTTTTAAATAAATATTCCATGTATATAAAATACACATCTGTTTCTATGGAATTTGTTGTGCTTATAAACAAGGTGATTGTTTAAGATGGATTTTGTTCTTTTTTAGCAATGTTAAATAAAAATATAGTTTTAGGACATGAAGGAAGCAAGAGATCCTGGTAAAAGAATATATGGAACAAGTGGGAAGAATGTTTACTGTTTGCTAAACATTAATTAAGTGGTATTTCATTTCAATCTTACTAGTCTCTAGAAGAGGAAGAAATATGTATACAGGCGGTCCTTATTTCCAAAGTCCTTAATAACTAAATTTGATGTTGGTTACCTTGGAACCATGCCAATCAAGGGCACAATTTTATCTCATTTACCATAGTAAGAACCATTTTAGTTATAGATAATACAGGCACTATCTTAAATATAGATAATATTGATTTGCTTACTCTCTCCCACAAATATTCTACACCCTTTATTTATAACACTGCCTAAAAATTGATACTCCATTTCTTTTTTTTTTTTAGGCAGACTCTTGTTCTGTCTCCCCAGTCAGAATGCACTCACCATAGCTTGCTGTAACCTCCAAACTCAGTAGGACTGCCTTAGCCTCCCAAGTAGTTAGGACTGGCACCCACCACTGACGCTTGGCTCATTTTTCAATTTTTAGTAGAGATAAGTCTCACTCTTGCTCAGGCTGATCTGGAACTCTTGAACTTAAGCAGTCCTCCCACCTTGGCCTCCTAGAGTGCTAAGATTACAGGCAGGGAGCCACCATGCCATGCCCAGCCTGATTCATTTCTTTTTAGCAGATCATATCAAAATCACTGATACCTAGGAGTTTAAGACCAGCAAGGAGAATGAAACAAGACCCTATCTCTAAAAAAACCAGTCTTTTAAACCAGTTCTTTTTCTGTCATTCTTAAGTGTCTTTTGGGAAGTTAATACTGATTTTATTGCTGCTCTATGTGTCTTATTTTTCTTCTTTTCTAAATTCAAAGAATGATTTTAGAATGAAAAAAATGAAAGAATAATGAAACATGCTTTTAATTTTTCTTTTCCCTGAATAAATCTTTCACTGAAATATCTTTAGGGTTTTATGTGTCTTATTTTTCTTCTTTTCTAAATTCAAAGAATGATTTTAGAATGAAAAAAATGAAAGAATAATGAATGAAACATGCTTTTAATTTTTCTTTTCCCTGAATAAATCTTTCAGTGAAACATCTTTAGGGGGTTTTTTGTTTTGTTTTGTTTTTTTAGAGACAGAGTCTCACTTTGTCACCCTTGGTAGAATGCCGTGGCATTACAGCTCACAGCAACCTCCAGCTCTTTGGGCTCAGGCAATTCTCTTGCCTCAGCCTCCCTAGTAGCTGGGACTACAGGCACCCACCACAACGCCCAGCTATTTTTTTTTCTTTCAGTTTTTTGCCGGGGCTGGGTTTGAACCCACCACCTCTGGCATATGGGGCCGGCGCCCTACCCCTTTGAGCCACAGGCACCACCCAACATCCGGCTATTTTTTTTACACTAGTTTGCCGACTGTACTAATGTGGTTCACTATTTTAATAATGGGAGAGAGAAAATTCCCTCTCTTTGCCTACTGTACTAATGTGGTTCACTATTTTAATTAATAAATTCTGGTTTATCTTTTAGATTCGCCATGAAGTCAGCGTAAATAATGTAACTCATAAACTGTGCAGTAATCACTGCTTTAATAAGTACAGAATAACAAATGGCCTAGTAATGAACTGCTGTGAACAGTGTGGGGAGTATTTGCCCAGTAAAAGCACTGGGAACAACATCCTGATGATTGAAGGCCAGCAGAAGAGATTTTGCTGCCAAAGTTGTGTTAACAAATATAAACAGGTAATTCTTCCTAATGACTTTTAAGTGATGAAGTATCAGTACCTTGACCCTGTTAGCTTACATTAACCACATTTATTTTAGAACCTTATTTAGTTCCATCTTTTTATTCTGTCATTGAACTGTCTGATCTCAAATAAGTATTGAAATCTATTGATTTTTGTAAGTTTGTTTTAAATGTTTACTGTTTGCAGAAGTTACAAGTACCAGTTTTATATTCCCACTAAGAAGTTGATAATTCCAGTCATTTCAAAATTTGGTGTTTTCTGATTTAAGCCATTCTAATCATGGAATGATCTCATAGTGGTTTTAATTTACATTTCCCTGTTAACTAATTTACTTTTCATGACTCATATCTACTTATGTTTTGTCTGTTCATGTCCTCTGTCCATTTTTTAACATTTGTATTTAAGTTTTTGTGTGGAGATATATTTTAATTTCTCTTGGGCATATGCTGTGAACTGGAATTACTGTATTATATGGTAATAGTGTTTAAACTTTATTTTTGTTTGTTTGTTTGTTTTTTGAGACAGAGCCTCAAGCTGTCACCCTGGATAGAGTGCTGTGACATCACAGCTCACAGCAACCTCCAATTCCTGGGCTCAAGCGAGTCTCTTGCCTCCGCCTCCCAAGTAGCTGGGACTACAGGCGCCCGCCACAACGCCTGGCCATTTTTTGGTTGCAGCCATCATTGTTGTTTGGTGGGCCCTGGGGCTGGATTCGAACCCGCCAGCTTAGGTGTATGTGGCTGGCGCCTTAGCCCGTTGAGCCACAGGCACCGAGCCTCTCAACATTTTTCTAAGAGTACAATTCAAATTCTTCAAGAGTCCACTATAAAATATGAAATGCTATGAACTATCAAGGAACTCTTTAACAACCAGTACTACTGTAACATACCACCACACAAGCGCTGATTGTTTTCTCGGCAGGTCCATGGACCCTGATTAAGGTATTTCCTGCCCTCTATCACACAGCATAACAGTCCCCGTGTCACTTACTGCTGCTTTAGTGTAGTTGCCAGTGGCCAGGGAGCCCGCAGAGCTCATTTCTGCAATGAGCAGGCACCCGCGATGCAGCGGCAGACCTACTTCCCGTAGGCCCTTCACAACTCCCGAGCCAGGTACCACATGCGCATTCACTACGTCTGCCCAGGAAGCTATTTTAAAGATACCACCTAAGAGAAGAACGGGGGGGGGGAAGTTATTTGCCAATTTTTAAACCAAAATTTCTAATCTTTTGTCCAACCAACCAACTACAGTATGAAATAATCTCCTAGTAAGATGTTAATGTGATAGCCTAACACTTCAGGAATGTTAGTGATTATTATGGAACCCATGGTTCTGTCTGTGAAAATCTATCTATCGGCAGCGCCTGTGGCTCAGTGGGTAGGGCGCAGGCCCCATATACTGAGGGCAGTGGGTTCAAACTCAGTTCTGGCCAAACTGCAACAAAAAAACAGCCGGGCATTGTGGCAGGTACCTGTAGTCCCAGTTACTTGGGAGGCTGAGGCGAGAGAATCGTCTAAGCCCAAGAGCCTGGAGGTTGCTGTGAGCTGTGACTCCACAGCACTCTACCAAGGGTGACAGAGTGACACTCTGTCTCTACGAAAAAAAGGAAAAAAAGAAAAAAAAATAAGAAAAAATAGTAAGAAAAATGTATCTATCTACCTGACAGCAGGGCAAGCAGAGATCACAGTGAGAAAAAACTATTAAAAGTTCTGCAATTAGTTTATCAGGAACACTGATAAGACTGTTTTTCCTTGCGGGCTAAATGAAGCTCACATGATTGGAAAGGGACTCCAGTGAAGATGGACATTTATTAACATCAACGATATTGACATTTTGAAATCTGCCTTGAAAATGGCAAATTTTCATTCTGCAGGGATCTCTCAGGAACTTTATTATCTCTTAATATTTCTACACGTTCGTTAGATCTCTAGCTATTCTAATCCCAAAAGACAACTGTATTCATTTAAAAAGCTGACAGTTTATATGTAGTATATATAAACCTGAAGAAAGTATGTGTAACTACTATATCAGTCAATAAGCTAAACAAAGCTATTTGTTCACATAGGGACGTCTTAAGCACGTGAAGGTCACTTATAAACAAATCTATTCTAAAGAAATAGCTTAACACTGACTGCCACACTGGACATTTTTTCCCCCATTGGGTGAAGATAGGTCAAGAGACATGTGAATTGCATGTTTCACGAGGCCCCCAGCTCAAAACTAACAAAATTAAATACAACTCAAATGACAGTTTAAGTGTTAAGACTATGCATTTGTTATTTCAAGAAAAATTATCTTAGATGCCCAAAGTATTAAGTAACATGACCAAATACCTGTTTTAAGCAGAAAAAAAGATATATACAGTATGATCACATCCTTGTAAAAACAGAAATTTGCATAGAAGGATGGATTGTAGAACAAAGTTAAATTTTATTTAACACATGTACCACTACTTTGATACGTTTCAATATTTTAAAAATCTTATAAAGATTATGTATTGACAAATCTTTTTCAGCTGAAAATAAATCTTACCATTTTATACTGCTTTTTCATTTCATATATTTCATTTCATTCATATACTGCTGTTTCCTATCTATAATTTATACTGAAACCCCTTTTGCACAGCCAGAATCCACATAACCGGTGTGCTATCAGCATACCCATTTTCTTTAGGGGTAATACTCCCATCTGATTCTTCTCAGTTCAAGAAGTTTAAATAAAGTTAATATCCTCACAGACAGAGGAGCAAGTGTATCACCCAGACCAGATAATGGAGGGATGGTATACCCTAGGCCAGAGTGACTGGTTTGGGGTTAGCGCATGTAGCATGCATAGCTGAGAAAACTCAACACGGAGTTGACAGATGGAGAGAAAGCCAAGTCCAGGAGACATCACTTGAGCTCCTAAATCCAACCACACTTGACAGCCCACTCTATGGCTGGACTTTCAGTTATAGGAGCTAATACATTTCCTTTTTTTCTTTAGTCAGTTTAAGCTGGATTTCTCATCCTCACAGATTCCTGAATAATACCCTTACCTTCATATTGCTTTTTTACTGTGTTGCCTATATCTGCGAATTTCCGGTCTTCAAATATTAAGAACTCATGGCGTTGTGCCAGCATTGTCAATTCCTCCATCACATCCAGGGTAAAATCATCCAAAATATCTACATGAGTCTTGAGCATGCAGATGCTGGGTCCTAATGCATCTGCTAACTGCAACAGCTCTCTGGCCTCTGAAACATCAGCAGACAAACACAGATTGGTCTTCTTCCTTTGCATAAGCCTGAGAAGCTTCGATGCAACTGGGTGGATCCTGGGCAGTTCTGCACGGGCACCAAAGCTGAGTTCTTTGGATGCTTTCTTTATAGAAAGGAGAGACCCATTTTGATTAGCTGCCACAAAAACATTTTCCTGAACAAATCTCTTCACTCTTCCAACCATCTCAGCGTCAATTTTTTTCTGCTGCTCAAGAATTTCCAGCATTTTGGACAATGTACATACTGAATGGAGACGTATCCCATGCGCCTGCAACTTGTCCTTGCCTCCTTGCTCTCTGTCCAACAACACGACAGCATCAGTGACCTTCAAGCCCTCCTTCTGAAGAACCTCAACAGTTTCCAAAACACTAGATCCACTGGTGACGACATCCTCGATGATTAAACAGGTTTCTCCTGGATTTACAGCTCCTTCTAAAAGACGCTTAGTACCTAGAAAAGAAAACTCTGTTGATTCCAACTTTTATATATGTGTAAAGGCCAACTCAAAAGATATCTTATAGTATAAGTCTGATGTATAGTTATGAAGAGTTGGATGATCTAAACCTTACTTTCTTTCTTTCTTTCTTGAGACAGCATCTCCTGTGTCATCCTGGGTTGAGTGCTGTGGTGTCATCATAGTTCACAGCAGCCTCAAACTCTTGGCCCCAAATGTCCTCTTGCATCAGTCTCCCAAGGAGCTAGGATTATTACAGGTGCAAGCCACAACACCCAGCTAGTTTTTCTATTTTCAATAGAGACAGGGCCTCACTCTTGCTCAGGCTGGTCTAGAACTCCTGAGCTCAGGTGATCTACCCGCTTCAGCCTCCCAGAGTGCTAGGATTACAGATGTGAGCCACCGGGCCTAGGCTTAAACCTTATTTTCTGATAATTTACTTTGGAGCTGCTTATCTTCATGTCTGAGTATCTTCAATGTGCCCCGATAACTGCTCTGTTCAGTGTCTCTGTATTCCAAATGCCAGTTACACATCCAGACTACTTACAGTAAAACAAGTACATTATCTTGTAGAATAAACACCACTTAATGTGTTTTATGGCCAAATTTTCAAAAATGTGGTTTCTTAAAGCAAATCACCGGCAATCAAGAAAAGTTATGAAACACAGAATAACCCAGTATCATCAATAAAATTATTCTCTATCAATAAAACTACATTGGGCGGGAGGAGTGGCAGCGGCCAGGCAGCACAGCTTCGTGCAGGCACCGGCACGCACCCTGCCCGCCGCCAAGATGCCGAAGAGGAAGGTCAGCTCTGCCGAAGGCGCGGGGAAGGCAGAGCCCAAGAGGAGGTCGGCGCGGTTGTCAGCTAAACCTGCTCCTGCGAAAGTGGAAACGAAGCCAAAAAAGGCAGCGG
>CAUYON010133676.1:0-25177 GCA_963573935.1 Arctocebus calabarensis
GCAATATATTGTTTCGGTTGAAGTTTATACAAAAACATCTGCCCTTCTCACCCATAAACATACAGTTGAAAAAGAGAAGAACATTTTAAAACCCTTTTTAAATAATTGGGGGTATTCTTTTCTGATGCTGCACCAAAACTCTACAAGGGGTAGTTTCTTAATGATTAGTTACAATATGGAATATGAAACCATCTGAATAAACACTTCTTACTCTGTGAATGAGTGAATAGGAAAAGGACTGAGGAACTGGATTCTAGGTATAGGGCCCAGTGTAAAGGCTTTTGCTCTCACCCAGCCTAAGGAGAAGAGGGTCTTGGGGAAGGACAGAATACAGAATAATGATCTGAGAGATGCTAATAGGAATCAGATAGGGAGTAACATTGCTCCTCCCAGGCAAAAAGGCCCTATGCCCAGCCCAGAAGTAGAAAAAACTTGGTTCAGTTACAACTTAGAAGAGGCAAAGGGAAGGGACACAGCGGCCTGCTAGATCCTGGGGGGAAGTTTAAGGGTTGTGTGTGTGTGATGCAAATAATAGTTCTCATCCTAGTCTTGCCTCCTTGAAGTTTTTCTTTCCCTGCTGGCATCAACCTTTCCCCTTCCCAGGAGATATGGAAAAATACAAAAGTTTCCAACAGTCTCCCAGCCACAGTTCCTTCAGACAAATGCTGTTAGTTTTCACTTGCTGTGTGTGGATTTCTTATAAAGCTAAAGGCATTCGATTTAAAGGAATACTTGACTCTCTATTCTGAAATTGTCCTTTATACTCCTTTGGTATTGAAATATCTCTTTATTGGAGAAGTTTACATTTGAGAATAGTATTTAATATATATATATTTGAAACAGAGTCTTTCTTTTTTTTTGAGACAGAGCCTCAAGCTGTCACCCTGGATAGAGTGCCTTGGCATCACAGCTCACAGCAACCTCCAGTTCCTGGGCTCAAGCGAGTCTCCTGCCTCCACCTCCAAAGTAGCTGGGACTACAGGCTCCCACCACAACGCCAGGCCATTTTTTAGGTTGCAGCCATCATTGTTGATTGGCGGGCCCGGGCTGGATTTGAACCCACCAGCTCAGGTGTACATGGCTGGTGCCTTAGCCCGTTGAGCCACAGGCGCCGAGCCCAGAGTCTTTCATTTTCACACTCAATAGACTGCTGTGGTGTCATAGTTCACAGCAACCTCAAACTCTTGGGCTCAAGCAATCCTCTTGTCTCAACCCACCAAATAAAGGGACTATAGGCAGCTTCCAGTAAGCCTGGCTAATTTTAGACACAGGATCTCGCTCTTGCTCAGGCTGGTCTTGAACTGTTGAGTTCAAGCAGATCTCCTGCCTTAGCCTCCCAGAATGCTAGGATTATAGGCATAAGCCATTGCACTAGCCTTTAGTGATTTTTTAAATGTTCTTATGTAGGAAAAGAAAAATTTGTTTGGGCTCGGGGCCCATAACACAGTGGTTATGGCGCTGGCCACATGCACTGAGGCTGGTGGGTTTGAACCCTGCCTGGGCCAGTTAAACAATGACAGCTGCAACAAAAAAATAGCCAGGCGTTGTGGTGGGCACCTGTCTCCCAGCTACTTGGGAGGCTGAGGCAACAGAATGGCTAATCTGTGATGCCTCAGCACTCTACTGAGGGAGACGTAGTAAGACTGTCTTAAAAAAAAAAAAAGAAAAAGAAAAATTTGGTTGGCAAAATTACAAATACTGACAAGAGGTTATGAGAAGTGGCTCACACCTGTAATTCTAGCACTCTGGGAGGCCAAAGCAGGTGGATTGCCTTAGCTCAAGAGTTAGCGCCCAGGCTGAGTAAGAGCTAGACGTCATCTCTGCTAAAAATAGAAAAACTAGCTTGGCGTGCTGATGGGTGCCTGTAGTCCTAGCTACTCAGGAGGCTGAGGCAAGAGGATTGCTCAATAGTATTTAATTATTATTATTATTTTTTTTTTTGAGACAGAGCCTCAAGCTGTCACCCTGGATAGAGTGCTGTGGCATCACAGCTCACAGCAACCTCCAATTCCTGGGCTTAAGTGAGTCTCCTGCCTCAGCCTCCCAGGTAGCTGGGACTACAGGCGGCCCCCACCAACGCCTGGCCGTTTTTTTTTTTGTTTGTTTGTTTGTTTGTTTTTGGTTACAGCCGTCATTGTTGTTTGGCGGGCCTGGGCTGGATTCAAACCTGCCAGCTCAGGTGTACGTGGCTGGCACCTTAGCCCGTTGAGCCACAGGCGCCAGGCCTATTATTATTATTTTTTATTTATTTTTTTTTTTTGAGACAGAGCCTCAAGCTGTCACCCTGGATAGAGTGCTGTGGCATTACAGCTCACAGCAACCTCCAGTTCCTGGGCTCAAGCGAGTCTCCTGCCTCCACCTCCCAAGTAGCTGGGACTACAGGCGCCCGCCACAATGCCTGGCTATTTTTGTTTGGGTTGCAGCCGTCATTGTTTGTTGGCGGGCCCAGGCTGGATTCGAACCCGCCAGCTCAGGTTTACATGGCTGGCGCCTTAGCCCGCTGAGCCACAGGCGCCGAGCCTATTATTATTTTTTAAAGACAGAGTCTCTCTGTATCACCCTCAGTAGACTGCTGTAGTGTCATAGCTCACAGCTATGAGGTTGCTGTGAGCTATGATGCCATAGCACTTTACACAGGATGACAGTGTGAGACTCTGTCTCAAAAGAAAAAAAAAAAAACGAAAGAAAGAAGAAGAAAAAAAGAAATACTTACAAGAGGCAACTGCCAGTGGGAGTACAAAAATGTGCAGCCCAGCTTGGCGCCTGGAGCTCAAGCGGCTAGGGCTCCAGCCACATACACCAGAGCTGGCGGGTGTGAATTCAGCTTGGGCCCGCCAAACAACAATGACAACTATAACCAAAAAATAGCCAGGCCTTGGCTGGTGGGTGGTGGTGGGTGCCTATAGTCCCAGCTACTTAGGAGGCTGAGGCAAGAGGATTGCTTAAGCCCAGGAGTTTGAGGTTACTGTGAGCTGTGACGCTACAGCACTCTACCCAGGGCAACAGCTTGAGACTCTGTCTCAAAAAAAAAGTGCAGCCCCTTTTGAGAGTAATCTTACTCATTCCCTTGCTTTCTTTATGCCACAAATACCTAATTACTGTGTACTATATGCTGCCACTGTTTTAGGTTATACAGCAGTGAACACGAAAAACTTCCTGCCTTCACGGAGCTTACATTCTAGTGAGGGAAAACCTACCACAAACAAATAAATGCAACGTCAGGTGGTGACAAATGCTATGAAGAGAAATAAAGCAAAATATAGGGCCAGAGGATAGTAGTGAGGAGACACCACTTGAGGTAGTATGGTTAGTGACTTGTCTTTCTGAGGAGCTAACATTTGAGTGAAGTGAGGAAGTGAAACTTGTAAAGGCCTGGGAGGAGAATAAGAGTCTTCCAGTTGGAGAGAACAGGAAGTGAGAGCCTGGAGCAAGACTAAACATGGAATGTTCTAGGGACTGTTATTAACACAGCGTAGCTAGATCAGCGTGAGACAGGGAGAAAGTCATAGGGAATGCGGTTGAGGGCCGGGTAAAGGCCCGATGTGTAGGGCCCTGTTGACTGTGAAAGGTGTTTATTTTAAAGGTGGAATTTATTTTGAGTGCACCTTTCAGAGATGTGGAGGGGAAGTAATACAATATGATTAAGACTGTTAAAATAGCTCTCTAGCCACTGGGTGGAGAAATAACTGAATGAAGACATATAAGTAGAATTAAGAAGAGATACAAGTAGATGGTAGGATAGTCAGGACTGGCTAATGAATTAGATCTGAGTTTTGGAAGGAGTATTCATGTAATTCAGGGCCATCGCACTGCAATCCCATTTCCAGAGACATGTCCCATAGAAACAGTGCAGCAACTTTTCAGGGAAGCTTGACATCCCCTCAGCAGTGACTTAAATGAAGCCTCCTATGCAACAGGCCCTGAACAAAGCCCCCTACATGTATTAATTCATTCAGCCAGCCAGGCATGGTGGCTCATGCCTGTAATCCAAGCACTCTGGGAGGCCGAGGCAGGTGCACTGCCGGAGTTCAGGAGTTGGAGAGCAGCCGGAGCAAGAGCTAAACCCCATCGCTACTAAAAATAGAAAAATTAGCTGGAGGTAGTGGTGGGTACCTGTAGTCCCAGCTACTTGAGAGGCTGAGGCAAGAGAATTGCCTGAGCCCAAAAGTTTAAGGTTGCTGTTAGCAGTGACGCCAGGCCTCTCCGCTCAGGGTGATAAAGTGATTCTGATTCTGATTTGGATTCTGTCTCAAAATAAATAAGTAAAATAAGATAAAATAAATTTCATTCAAACCTCATAATATGCACCAAGAAGTTCATTGTGGAATTGTGGTGGGAGCCAAGGTTGGGCAGCAACCAGCACATTCAGAAAACTGATCAGTGTGATGGGATGGACGTGTACTGGGGAATACTAGGCAGTCAGGAGCAGGAGGCAAGATGCATGTAGAGCAACATGAAAATCTTAAACACAGGGGATTAATTTTAAAGAGTAAAGGAGAAAATAATATCTAGAACCATGTCATTTATGTAAACCATAATGATAACTAAGTATTTCTCAAGTATAAAAATATGCATATAAACAGGAACACAGAGCTAACACTGTAAGGTGGGTGTTTGTGTGAAGGAGAGGAGAGCAGTATTGTGAATGAAGGGGGGGTAAAAAAGAATTAAGAAACTAGAGATGGGGCTTGCAAAGACCAATGATGACAGTCTGCCATGAGCAGTAGCTTGAATTCCTGATAAGAGGACAGATCTGTAGTGAGATAGACTTCCATTCAAATCTCAGTTCTATCATTTCAGCCTTCTCAAACATAAAAAGAGGATAATAATCTTTCCTCCATGGGCCTTGTGAGGGTTAAACAAAATAATATCTATGAAGCATTTGGCATAGTTCTTGCCACACACTAAGGCACTCACTCAAAGTGAGCTGGTCCCCATCTCCACTAAAGTAGAAAAAATAGACAGAAGTTGTGGAGGGTGTTTGTAGTTAGTCCCAGCTACTTGGGAGGCTGAGGCAGGAGGATTGCTTGAGCCCAGGAATTTGAGGTTGCTGCGAGCTAGGCTGACACCAGGGCACTCTAGCCTGGGCAACAGAGTGAGACTCTGTGTCAATGAATAAATAAACAAATAAATAAATGAATAAAGTGAGCTGGTGTAATTATTGTCAGCAACAGCAGCATTATCTCATCATCATTATCATTATCATCATGGAGAATTTTTTTTTTTTATCAAATGAAGGCATACTTTCTCCGGAAGTTATGCTGTAATAGGTATTGAAAAATTACTTACGTAACAAATGATAACTGCTACAGTGCTAAGCATAGTAAAGGAGTGAAACATTAGAAATTCTCAGGGGAGGCCGGGTATGGTGGCTCACACCAGTAATCCTAGCACTCTGGGAGGCCGAGGTGGGTAGATGCTTGAGGTCACGAGCTCAAGACCAGCCTAAGCAAAAGTGAGACCCCTGTCTCTGCTAAAAACAGAAAAACTGAGGCAAGAGGATCGCTTGAGCCCAAGTTGGAGATTGTTGTGAACTATAATGCCATGGCACTCTACCAGGGCGACAACTTAAGACTCTGTCTCAAACAGAAAGAAATGCTCAAGAAAAATCCTAGTCGGAGGAAAGATCCAATCTGTGGAAAATTAAGAGAACAGCTTAAAATAAAGAAACACTGAGTGGTAAAATTTTCAAGTCAAATTCTGACTGTCTGATATGAACCCTACCAGCAATTCCAGAGGTTTCCAGGGAAAACAATGCAGCTCATGAATTTTTGATGTAGTCAGTTTTTTTTTTCTGGAATCCAGTGAAGGGGCTGAGGTCTGTGTTCTGGGTGATAAGAAGAAGCCAACTAGGGTCAGCTTGTGTGGACGATAAGGAGCACTAAGGACAGCACTGCCTTCTTATCACAGAGGTAGAGTCCTGCTACAGAAGTCAGATCTCTGGGGCAGACCTTGGGTGACTTGGGGAGCGCCTTACTGCCCTGAGATGAGGAGTCAGGCCGGGTGCGGGGAAGCACAGGTGTGTGCCCAGCCCAGGCTCTCCTAAAGCAGCAGTTGACCATCTCTGCTCCTTCTCTCCCTCCCCCACTGTCCTGTGCATCTTCCCAAAGATCTCCTTCCCATCTTCTCCTTACTTTTAGATCTATGAGACTCTATCTCTCTCTCTCTATCAAAGCCTGCTCTCAAAACAGGATCCGAAGTGGCTAGCACAATATAAATGACCTGTCCCATTTCCCTAAGAGGCATTTGCATTTTTAACAGAGACTAGTTAGCACATTAAGCTAAAATATGGGGGAATTCTCAGAATGGAACTTTGGGCAGGAGAGGGGAAGATACTATCTTAATGAGAGTTGACAGTGTTTGATAATTGATCTTCTTCTTACCAGAGTTCCAAGGAAGGAGGTGCCCTGGTTCTAAACAGCCACAGGTGAGGAGAGGATAGAGCCCAAGGAGACATACTATCAGGTCGGAAACTTCATTAAGTATTTACCTGAAAATTCAGGTTCCCTATTGCTCAGGCACGGTCACATGGCTCAGAGGACACAAGACGGGGAGCTGGTCGGATCTGAGAAGCTTCTGGGGCTGCTGCTGTGACTTCTGTGCCACAGGTCAGGAGTTCCGGGACTGAGGTGTGGTTGAGGAGGGCTTACAGGGGCAGGTGGAGGAAGGAATAAAGGAGCAAGGGAAGAGCGGGGCCAGAGGGTGATATCATTGGGGTGGGCAGGAAAGAAGAGTTTTCAAATTTCTGAGAATTTAAGATTTCAGGAAGGGAGGAAAAAGGGGAAATGTGTTACATTTCTATCCTTGACTGGGGAACTGGACACCAGGGCCAGGCCAAAGTAGTTGGTGAGTCACGCCTTTCTGTGTACTCGTTGTGGGAAGATGTGAGCTCTGGGTGCAGGCAACCCGATGTTGACCTTTCTAGGCCTCATGTCAATGTCTGTCACGGCACTGAGCAGAAAAAAAGGGCCTGGGTGGACCCTGAGGACATGAGGATGCGTTCCTCGGTTGAGACATGCAGGGCTGGCCGGAAGGTGGGGGTAGGACAGGGCGGGATACCCAGAGGAGCATGAAGGTAGAAGAGTCACCAGCTGGAGCCCGAGGCTCTGTGGGGCTTTCTCATGCTGCACAGAGCACGAGCTACGCCGGCCTTCACTGCAAGTGTCAGGGCTGGCCTAAGCTGTGAGCTGGCTATACAGGTAGTGGGTGGGACAGTGCTTGGCGGTTGGGTAACCTGAGGGTTGACACATATTTGGACAGGATCCCCCTCTCTCCAGTCCACTGTCCGTAGGAGCTAGGAATGGGTGGAAGAAGCAGCAGTATCTCTTCACACTCGCTGGTCAGCCACCAGTCACCTCTTTCTCTTCCCTGTCCCATGCCAGGACATCTTCATCCTTCTGCAGCTGCTGCAGTCAGATCCACCATGTGGGCACTGACAGCCGTCCTGCTCCTGGGTGAGTCCTCAATAAGGCAGCAGCAGGAGAAGGACTATGGGTGGTGGAGAATAAAGTGGGGCAGGGTATGGGGTATAGGGGTGGGCAATCAATCCTCTCATCCCCAATGGTTCATTATCTTTTTGTTTGTTTGTTTGTTTGTTTTGAGACAGAGTATCACGCTGTCACCCTGGCTAGAGTGTCCTGGCATCAAAGCTCATAGCAACCTCAAACTCTTGGGCTCAAGTGATCCTCTTGCCTCAGCCTCCCAACAGGCTGGACTACAGGCACCTGCCACACACATCGTAGTTTTTCTATTTTTTTTTTTTTTTTTTGAGACAGAGTCTCACTATGTGGCCCTTGGTAGAGTGCATGGCATCACAGCTTACAGCAACCTCAAACAGTTGGGCTTAAGCGATACTCTGGCCTCCGCCTCCCAAGTAGCTGGGACTACATGTGCCCGCCACAACGCCCGGCTATTTTTATTTTTTGGTTGTAGTTGTCATTGTTGTTTGGCAGGCCCAGACTGGGTTTGAACCTGTCAGCTCCCTACCCTCTGAGCTACAGGCACCGAGCCAGTTTTTCTATTTTTTATAGAGATGGGGTTTCACTCTTGCTCAGACTGGTCTCCAACTCCTGAGCTCAGGCGATCCACACACCCTGGCCTCCCAGAGTGCTAGGATCTCAGGTGTGAGCCTCATTATCTATTTTTGAAGGGGCAAGAAGAGGGGACTTTCTCAGAGCTGGCGAAACTAGGGAAAGAAGGAGAAAACATTCAGTGTTTCCCATGATCAGGAATCCCTGCCTTTCTGCTCATCTCCAGCTTTCTCTCTCTCTCTTTTTTCTTTTTGAAATAGAGTCACCCACAGTAGAGTGCCTTGGCATCACAGCTGACAGCAACCTCAAACTCTTGGGCTTAAGCGATTCTCTTATCTCAGCCTCCCAAGTAGCTGGGACCACAGGCGCCCACCCCAGTACCCGCCTGTTTTCTTGTTGTAGTTGTCATTGTTGTTTAGCTGGCCAGGGCTGGGCTAGAACCCGCCAGCCTCGGTGCACGTGGCTGGCACCGTAATCATTGTGCTAAGGGTGCAGAGTCCAGCATTCTCTTTTTCTCTCTTTCTTGTTTTGCAGTTCCAAGCAGTGGGCAAGCTGGTGAGTCCTACACTTTCCTCATCCCAATCTTCTACACCTTCTACTCCCATTCCCCTAAGTGACCTGCTTGGGTAGACGCCCCACTTTTTGGCTGTCCCAGGGCAGTGTCTCTTTCCGCTCTTCCTCCATCTCTGTAACTGAATTTGGAAAGATAGTTTGTAGCTACAAAAATGTGTTCTCTTCTCTTGCGGAGATGAATTAGGAGCGGAAGCTGGGGTTTTCTAAGATTTCCCAACCTCGTATAACATCTTTGAGCCCCTTGATTCTTCTTTTCACATTGACCCCTTCCATGCACCCCCAGCTACTCTGGAGAAGCCCATATTGTCTCTACACCCACCTTGGACCACAATCTTCAAGGGGGAGCGGGTAACCCTGCGGTGTGACGGATATCACCCTCTGCTTCTGGAGCCCCGGCCGATCAGCACTCTCTGGTATTTGGGACACCTACTCCTGCCTTCTCATAAGAAGAGCATCGAGGTGCAGACTCCGGGGGTGTATCGATGCCAAACACGGGGAGCACCTGTCAGTGACCCCATCCACCTCTCTGTATCCAACGGTGAGTGCTCTGAGCATGGCGGAAGGAGGAGCACGTGTCTCCTCTGGTGATACTGGGTCACTACCAAGGGCAGGAAAGAAGGACCACACTGAGGCCGATCTTGAGGCTCTGGAATAGGCAGGGGCCTTCAAGGCACTATGTGAGAGAGGAAGGAAGGCGCGCCTAGCCCCAAAGCTCCCCTCTTACCCTCCTACCACAGTGTGAGGCACATGAGCACTTCTGTTTGTTTCTGAGACCAGCTAGAGGAGCAGAGACTCTGAGGACCTGGGATGCAGAACAGAGAATTTTAGGGACTGGGGAGGAGTGAGCAGACAAAGCAAAGCAGGAAAAGGGAGTATCTCTAGGCAGGCTGAGCACGGGTAAAGGAATTACTCTCCATTGAACAGCGTGATGCCTCTCTGTGCCTCGTGTCCACAGCCATAAGGAGGGGACAATAACAGCATTTATCTCTCTGGTTATTATGGGGACTAAAATGAGCCAGGCGTGGAGGCTCACGCCTGTAATCCTAGCACTCTGGGAGGATCGCTTGAGCTCAGGAGCTTGAGCTCTGCTTGAGTGAGAGCTTGCTTGTCTCTACTAAAAATAGAAAAATTATCCAGGAATGGTGGTGGGTGCCTGGGAGACTAAGGCAGGAGAATCACTTGAGCCCAGGATTTAAAGGTGCAGTGAACTATCATGACACCACTGTGTCATGCAGTGAGCTGTCATGACACCACTGCGCTCTAGCCTGGGTGATACAGCAAGATTCTGTCTCAAAAAAAAAAATTAAAATAAATAAATTATGACATGTTGTTAAAGTAAAAAAGCAGAAGTTAAATAGAGCACTTGATCAAAATTTTATTACCGACATGTATACCTAGGAGTCAAATGAGAAACTGACTCTTCAGAGATATTTGAAAGGTTTTTAAGCAGGATAAGAAAAGTAAAAATAGGGCCAGTGGCTTGTGCCTATTCTCCCAACACTCTGGGAGGCCCAGGCAGGAGCATCACCTCAGCTTAGGAGTTGGAGACCAGTCTGAGCAAAGTGAGACTCTGTTTCTACTAAAAATAGAAAAATTAGCCAGGTATGGCGGTGAGTGCCTGTAGTTCCAGCTACTCAGGAGGTAGAGACAGGAAGATTGTTTGAGCCCAGGATTGCAGTTGTTGGGAGCTACGCCATGGCATTCTAGCCTGGGTCAACAGAGGGAGACTCTGTCTCAAAAAAGAAAGAAAGAAAGAAAGAAAGAAAGAAAGAAAAATAACAGTAATTTGTTTATCAAAATAATCAAAGTACAGGATGGACTATCTCATAGGAAATACTATATAATCTTAGCCCAGTGGGTCACAATTTGTTTTCAGAATTTAAAGGACATCATTTAAGGTTCAAATTAGCACTTACATGCACTTCATATCCATACTCTGTGTTCTCTTATTTGGAAATTGTTAGTTAATGCAATCATATATTGACTAAGATAAAGCGTGATTACTGCTTAGAGACTGAGAGTGCATACAGCTTGTGGCTAATACTTGCAGAATTCTTAATGTACACCACCTAAACCTAAAGTGGCATCTAGCATGGGCTAGGGCTGTGTGAGTGTTAGCCGTCTTGGGTTGTGAGACAAGATTTCTGGAGGACATAAGGTCTAAGCCTGGACACGCAGGACAGTAGGACTCAGCTTAAACAGGAGGAACTTCATGGCTGAGGATATAGCAGGTACAAAGGCCGTGGCCTTGGAGAAGGGCCAATTCGCTCAGCTGTTCAGCATGGCTAGAACTTAGTCTTTGTTAGGACTAAGTTGGAAGGTCAAGAGGGTAAAGAAATAAGGCAGGGGAGAATACTGACATAGTTTTGGAGAGGTAAGCAGGGCCCTCGTAGGAAGGCCCTGATGCTATCCTAAGGAGTTTAAACTTGCTTCTGACGGGCAATAGTCCCTGAAACCAGAACAAAGTCTCAGGGGTCTTTGGCTGCCTAGTTCTTAATGAAGGACCAGCCTGCCTCCTTCTTCCCCACTCAATCTCTGAAGCACCTTGCATTAGGAAGCTCTGGGTGCCAATCGCCAGGGAAGGCCTGGTGGCTCAAGAAAGAGGGCTTGGAGTTGATGGGAGGTGAGGGAGAGTGGGAGATGATGGGAGGCTGAGGATGGGAGACCTCCAGGGCTGGATTTTCTGTGAAATCAAGCGTGTCTGTGGTGTCCCTGTAGACTGGCTGATCCTTCAAGTGCCCTATGCTGCGGTGTTCGAGGGCGAGCCACTGGTCATGCGCTGTCGCGGTTGGTACGACAAGGTGGTCTACAAACTTCACTATTACCGCGACGACCAGGCCGTGCGCTACTTCCACTCCAGCGCCAACTACACCGTGCTGCAGGCTCGCGCCAGCGACAGCGGGCGCTACCAGTGCTCAGGCACCATGCGCATCCCAGTGGAGAGCGCACCTATGTTCTCCTCCAAGGTGGCTGTGACCGTGCAAGGTGGGAAAGACCTAGGGCTCGGGAGGGCGGCAAGGGAGCAGTGGGAAATTCTAGGACAGGAATCAGGAAAGGAGGTTCAAATAGCTAGCTGCCACTTGGCGGATTTCTCTGCTAGACGTCGAGCGCTTTCTCCTCTCCTACGCGGTGGTGAGTTTGACTTGCAGCCTGCTCCGAGCCTGGTGTCCCTTCCTGCTGACGCACACCGTGGCTTCTTACTCCGCCTGGGGATCCCCTGCATGGGAGGGGGAGCTCGGGCCCCAGACCCAGCCAGAAGGGCAGCAGCAGTGGCAGGGGCAGCGGTGGGACTCAGAAGAGGGGGAAGGGGCCTCGTGTTTCTCAAGGCAGGCGCAGCAACCCCAATCTAGCCCGGAGAGCTCGAGCCGGGCGTCAGTAGGGGTGAGATATGAAACATCTGGCCTCCTTCGGTCTCGGTACCAGCCCCACATTTCAGAAGGCTTTCCTCACTCCTCCCAGAGAGGGGTCTCCGGGCCCCAAACAAGCCGGCCTGGTTCCCTCTCCGCAGAGCTCTTCCAGGCGCCGGTGCTGAGGGTGCTGGGTCCGGAGGAGGCCCGCGGCGGGGCGGCCCTGCGCTGCGAGACGCGCCTGCACCCGCGGAAGCGGGACACGCCGCTGCAGTTCGCCTTCTACAAGTACAGTCGCACAGTGCGCCGCTTCGACTGGGGCGCAGAGTTCACGGTCCCGGAGCCCGAAATCGAAGAGCTCGAATCGTACTGGTGCGAGGCGGCTACCGCCACCCGCAGCGTCCGGAAACGCAGCCCGTGGCTGCAGCTCCCAGGGCGCAGTAAGTGACACCGCCGTCCCCCCTACCCCGCCCCGGGGCGCTCACCCGGGCAAGCAGTCCCACAACAGCTCTCTGCACCCAGGAGGCTCCTCCGCCTCGCCCTTCCTGTCCAGCCCCCGCCTTTCCCACCTCCCGGCCCTCCCTCCGCACCCCGCACTCCCTTCCACCGCCCACACCTGACCCTGCCCCGGCGCCCAGAGGAAAGGACTCAGTACGCGGTGCGTTCGCAGGCTCTCACCTGAAGCCGGCCTCCACCACCGCCCCCGCCCCGCGGGCGGCAGCCCTGGCGCCCGGTAACAAGCCGCTTTCCTTCAGAAAGCCCCCGGTGTCCAGATCGGTGCCGTCGGTCACCTCCGTCCCGAACACCACCTCCGCGGGGCTGCAGTTCCCGGCGGGCGGCGGCCCCACTGCGGGCCCACCTGCCTGTGCTCCGCCGACGCCCCTGGAACAGTCGGCCAGAGCCCTGAAACCCGACGTGGACCAGCTGCTCCGAGAAATGCAGCTGCTCAAAGGCCTTCTGAGCCGCGTGGTCCTGGAATTGAAGGAGCCACAGGCTCTCCCGGAGCTCAGGGGAGCACCCGAGACCCCTACCTCCCGCTTTGCCTTCAGCCCAGGGACCCCAGAGACCACTCCTATGGAGAGCTGAAGGGGCCGCCGCTGTCCCCTCCCCGCTCCCGCCCTCCCGCTCTGGGGACTTTTCAAAGCCATCTTAGTTTGGCCCCTTTGTTGTGCTGTGGTTTTGTGAAGAAGCGCCCTTAGCGTGAAGCGCGGTGGCTGAGGACTTCCACCTCACACGACAGTCTGTAACCACAGGCATTCTCTCGCATCTCTCCCTTCTCCCCACAGAGTTCAGTGAGGAAGTAGCAACCCGTTACTACTGTGCGTTTTACTTTTGGAAGGCGTTTACTCTTCCCAGCTCTTCATAGAGGCCCGGCCATGGGCTATTCTTTGGTACTTAAGTTCACTGAGGTCGCTGAGCACTTTAGAACATTTTAGGGTCAAGTTGTAATTAGTATCACGAATTTAACGTCTGTTAATATTGATAAAACTTTTAGTCCTATAACTGATGAGCTTATATCCTGAAAGTCTTGGGTTTTATTTATTTTAAAGAGAGAAGGGTAATTGTGTGATCTCCCAATCCCAGCTGAGAGGGGTCAGAGTTCCCTCAGACTCACGCAGAGGCACCCCTGCCCCAGTGTAACTAGACAGACTGGGGGCACTGGTAGCTGCAGGTGGGTCATGCCCTCAATTAGACAAGTAATATTAGCATCAGGAAAGCTCTTTGAGTAAAGTTTTGGATAAATCCATAAAGCTGAATTCTAAGTTTTAGCAGCCCTTTTCTTTCCTAAGAGCCATTCGGTCACTAACACACCTAGATAAACACATGTATGGAGCCCTATCTTACCTGGTGGCTTTACTGTCACCTGAAAGAAGAAAAGTCAGAGACTACTCCGCTCATTTTCAAGGGTCCTTATTGGAACCATCAGTTCTTTGCAGGGCTGATGTGACTGGTCCTCAAGAGGGCTCCTTCTCTGTCTTGCTCTCATTCCATCCTCACAGTCTCCATCTCTTACTTTGAGTTTACTCCGTGGAACTCTTTAGGCTCTGTGCTTAAATGACTTTTGCTCCCTAAGAAACTAAATCAAATCCCCTAGGTCAGCTGTTCTCAACCTGTGGGTCGCGACCCACAGGAACTGTATTAAAGGGCCGCGGCATTAGGAAGGTTGAGAACCACTGCCGTAGGTTGAAGTCCAAGCCCGCCACCATAGCGCAGACAGCCGTTCCTCCTGTACGCAGCCACACTGACCATTCCTCTTCCCCCACTCCTGCCTTTGTCACGTCTCTCTGTGCCTGTGCACATGCTTTGGCTCACCCTCTAATGGAAGGCAGGACAGGCCTCCTGAGCCCAAGCCTCATCTGCAAAATGAGGGACGTAATAGAAACCTCCTGGGGGACACACAAAGATCCCTTCAATATTAGAGGTTGTAAAACAAGGGGTGCTGAGGGCCTTAGAAACACAGAGGAGGGACACTAAGCACAAGGTGGGGATCCAGAAATCACTTGCTAAAGAGAGGACATCTGTGAGTCCCTATTGATGACTTCTGAGTTTGTTTCTAAACTATTGCAGTCTGTATTATGTTGCAATAAATAAGTTTACACCTATATCTTTAAAGACATTTCTGAATATATCTGTAGGCTAAACTCCCAGAAGTAGAATTTCTAGATCAAAGGATACGTACACACACACATTTTGAGACAGAGTGCCACTTTGTTGCCCTCAATAGAGTGTCGTGACATCACACAGCTCACAGCAACCTCAGACTCTTGGGCTTAAGCGATTCTCTTGCCTCAGCCTCCCTAGTAGCTAGGACTACAGGCAACCGCCACAACACCAGGCTATTTTTTTTAAAGCCAATCAGGCTCCTTTTTAAAAAAAAAAAAAAAAGAAAAGAAAAAAACGCTAATGAGACTGCTTTTTTCATGTGGCTTTGAAAGGGCCTGTTTGTACCTACAGATGGGGATCTGTGATGAGACTGATTTTTGGCACTCACTGAAGCCTAGAAAATGAGGGTCTCTGTCCAGCCCTGATAGGAGGAACCCTGTATCTTTATGACTTTAATTCACTGACTCTAAAATGATATTAATTGCAGGATGCCCCAATAAAGAAAGTAAAAGAAAGGGAAAACATGGCCAAGTAAGCACACAATGTCTTTTATACTTACTTGAAAACAGACTTTTAAAAATGCTAAATCATGTTTTTATATATATATATATATTTTTTTTTTTTTTTGTAGAGACAGAGTCTCACTTTGTTGCCCTTGGTAGAGTGCTGTGGCATCACACAGCTCACAGCAACCTCCAGCTCTTGGGCTTAGGCGATTCTCTTGCCTCAGCCTCCCGAGTAGCTGGGACTACAGGCACCTGCCACAATGCCTGGCTGCTTTTTTGTTTTGCAGTTTGGCTGGGGCTGTGTTTGAACCCACCACCCTCAGTATATGGGGCCAGCGCCCTACTCGCTGAGCCACAGGCACTGCCCATGTTTATATATTCTTGAGCAGGGAAGCATAAATGAAATAAATTGGATAAAATACTCCTAAAACTTTTTTTTGCATTCGGAATCTGACTGTTCTGAATCAGTTTTCTACTCAGCTTTATCAGTGTCCATGTTTTCCTACTCCTATATCATCCTCTTCCCTATGAAGACCATTGCCAGTGCAGTATTTTTGAAAGAAGCCATTAAAAAAAAAAGTGACAGCCATTGTTGCTAGACTTTTATTTATTTTTTTTTTCCGAGTCAGAGCCTCAAGCTGTCACCCTGGATAGAGTGCTGTGGCATCACAGCTCACAGCAACTTCCAATTCCTAGGCTCAAGCGAGTCTCTTGCCTCTGCCTCCCAAGTAGCTGGGACTACAGGTGACCGCCACAACGCCCGGGTTATTTATTTATTTATTTTTTTTTGGTTGCAGCCGTCATTGTTGTTTGGCAGGCCCGGGCTGGATTCGAACCTGCAAGCTCAAGTGTACATGGCTGGCGCCTTAGCCCGTTGAGCCACAGGCGCCGAGCCATTGCTAGACTTTTAAACTAGCTTTACAGTTATCTGGAGTTAGCTCACTTTTGACTTCTGCTTCAACAATGTTGCTAAACATGAGTGAGTCAACATCCAACCCACCCCTCCCACATCCAAAAAGTTATTTCACTATTATTTCTAGAATTTCTTTCAAGTTGCTTGCACCATAATGCTGGGGCCTTAATGTTCATGCTTAGGTAAGACATGAAAATTATGAGCATGATTATGAAAATAATGGGCACGATGTAAGGGTACTTGGCACCACTTCTGGGGTGCAAGACACAACAACAGGGACCTTGTCAAACAGATGCAAATGTTGTAAGCTAATTGCCTGTGTCCTCATATTAATTCAAAATAAAAACTTTAAAAAAGAAATTAAAAGTATGAAAGGCAGCAATCATAAGATGCATTGTGATTTCAGAGATGTTAAAACATAGTTTTAAAAATGTTTCCAAACTAATAAAATACAAAATGCACTCTGAGCTCTAGGGAGACAAATTTCAAAATGTCTAGAAAAAAAAAAAACCTTTATAGCCAGGCATAGTGGGTCATGCCAGTAATCCTAGCTGTCTTGGAGGCCGAGGAGGAAGGAGTGCTTGAGCCCAGAAGTTGGAGACCAGCCTCTCCAAAATCTACTAAAAATAGAAAAAATAAGCTGGGCATGGTGGTGCACACCTGTAGTTCTGGTTGCTAGGGAGGCTGAGGTAGGAGAATCTTTGAGGTTGCAGTGAGCTATGATGGTGTCACTGTACTCTGACCGAGGCTACGGAGTGAGACTCTGTATCAACAAACAACAAAAGGCCATTATGTATGGTCCCATGTGTGACCAGAGAGTAAAAGTGGACATTTTCCAAGATGAATTAGAGGTCCTCAAAAATCTTAAGAGAACTTAAATCTTATTTTAGTTTAACTAAAAGACCATTTCTTGAGATACTTCTAAACTTCCCTTCCCCAAGAATAGCCCTCTATCTTTGGACAGCTCTAGAAATTAGAAAGTTCTTCCCCAGGTGTTGTGGCTTGTGCATGTAATCTCAGCTACTGCGGAGGCTGAGATGGGAGGATCACTTGAGCTCTCCCTTGCAGATAATGAGCAAAATAGCTTTGCTATAACTTCTACTTACTATACCACCTACAGTTAAACAGAACCAATCCTCTTGACAGCCCTTCAAATATTTAAAGACACTGCTTCTTAGCTCAGGCCTATGTTTTCTTAAGGATATATTCTTTTTTTTAAATTTTTTTTAAGTATTATTATTATTTTTGAGACAGAGCCTCAAGCTGTCATCCTGGATAGAGTGCTGTGGCATCACAGCTCACAGCAACCTCCAATTCCTGGGCTCAAGCGAGTCTCCTGCCTCCGCCTTCCAAGTAGCTGGGACTACAGGCGCCTGCCACAACACCCGGCATTTTTTGGTTGCAGCCGTCATTGTTGTTTGGCGGGCCCGGGCTGGATTCGAACCCGCCAGCTCAAGTGTACGTGGGCTGGCGCCCTAGCCTGTTGCGCCACAGGCGCTGAGCCCTTTTTTTTTTTTTTTTTTTTAAGACAGAGTTTCACTCTGTCACCCTGGGTAGAGTGCTGTGACATCATAGCTCATAGCAACCTCAAACTCATGGGTTCAAGTGATCCTCTTGCCTCAATTTTTCATTTTTGGTCTCAAACTCATGAGCTTAAGAAATCCACCCACCAGAACACTAGGATTACAGGCATGAGCCACCACTCCTAGCCCCTAATTTCTTTTCTTAGGGTTTTCAACTCTTCCTAATTTGGAATTTCTTCTGCATCCTGGATTTTCTGTATTTGTTTTAAAATGTGGGACCCACAACAGACCACAACTCCTCAGATAAGCGTGTCTGGGGAGAATAAAGTAGAAAGCCAGGGTTTTATTTTTATTTTTTATGATTCAGTAATTGTACTTGTGACAGGATGTCAAAGTGATATTTTAAGATACAATAGACATGAAATTCTGAAGCTGGATCATCTTATGCAGAACTTACAAAGGAAATGATTGAGGATCTGTTCCTTGACTCTTGGACTCTGAACTCATAACAAGGAGATAAAAGGGGGCCAGGATGTGGTGAGGAGAGGATTTGTGAAGAGATTTCTTCACCAGGATACTTCCTCACAGTGGGGAGCAGTGGGGAGCTTATACTTCCTTCTCAAGCCTGATGAAGGGGATGCCTTTGGAGTCATAGGGAGATCTGAAATTGCTATCGAAAGTTCTGCACTTGTCCTCTAGAGATGCATCAGAAAAAGAGGGACAAGTGGGTGGAGGAGAAGGAAAGAGTTTATCACTTTGCCGGCAAAAGGAAAAGGAAATGGTAGACAATAGCCTCAAGATCCAAATTCCTGTTTCTGAGCAGAAGCACAGAACTTTTAAAGGTTCTGATTTCACAATCCCGTTTTGGGCCAAGACAATCTGATGGCCCCTGCCTGGATTCATCTCATCTTCAGCTAACATAGACTTACACCCTCTACCCAGATTAATCCCAACTAACTTCGGACAAGAAAATCTTGTGACCTCTGCCCAGATGATTCCTTTAGTTATCTCCTGTGGCACAAAGAACAAGAGACATTCTCTGTCCCTCCCAGCCACTGGTCCGAGGCAGAGATGCAGGTTTCATTTCCCCAAAAATAGGAGAGACAGAAAATATTTTTCCCTTTTTTTTTTTTCCAGGCCATTTGCTCTTCAACAAAATGTGTTCCACGCATTTAAGAGATGCGTGGATCTGAATTGACTTAGGCCTTTGAAAACTAAAATGAGCTCAGGTTGTAGGGTAGAAGAACCTGTTCTGAGATTAGCCTGCACTACAGAAGCCACATGTGCATGAATATCCACAGTCCATGAAAAATAGAGGGCTGGAATGGAGCAACATGGTTCCTGTACAGTAAGGCTACCAGGAGGGACAGACAAAGGCCCCTCAAAGCCAGGATTGCATCTGGATTCCTAATGGCTGAGGAAAGAGGTGCAAGCAAACACTGGGAGGAAAGCTGGATCTGCATTGAGCACAGTCTGGTAAGAGAGCCCTTCCCAGAAGTAAACATCTCCATAAAGTAGGAAGTAGAAAGCTGCCCAGGGCAATGAAAACTTTCTGTTCCCTTACCTATCATCTTTGTTGACCAAGAGGGGTTCCAGTCAGTCAGCCACTCAGGGTGAGGCTTAAGATTTTATTTTAGCTCATACCACTATTTAACAATATGGTAGACATTCTTCCAGGCCTTCTCTTAAAAAGAGCTTTCTAGTATACTATATCAATCAGGATTCAGTTTCAGAGACTAGAATTCACTCTAGCTGGATTAAATAAGAAGGAATTTATTTTATAGGAGTTAATACCTTATAGAAAGGTTGGGGGGGGGATGAAGAAACACACTGTAATTTGAGTTGCCAGCATATTCTCCCAAAATCAGTTTGCCAAGGGAGTTGCTGCTTCTTCCAAGATCAGAAAATCAGCAGTCTAGCTTCACACAATCACAATTAGGAAACAGCCATGATAGGAAAGATGCTGCTGTTGCTGGGGCACCAGGAACATACCCGTTTGCTATGGTCTGAGAAAAGGATGAACTGGACCCTTCCGTAAGCATGGCACAGTTATAGCCTGGACTATTGCTCCTACAGGAAAATTTGTCCTATTGTCCTATTGCTCCTACAGGAAAATAAAAAACTTCCTTAACCAGATTTCCTTCCAGAAGCAACATAGCTGCCGAAACATGGCCTCTGCTTCACTTTCACCATCCTTGTGTTCTACTGGGCTTCCAAGTGGCCAAACCTAAGTTATAGCCAGCACCCCACTACAAGGGATTCCCCATCCCTTTCACTTTTCCAGGGTCTGAAGTTCAGAAGGGCACCCAAGAATGGATGTTTACACCACCTCCATAGGCAGTAATGTGGTAGGTCCTAGAATTTTACTGCTGGAAAGTCCCAGAATTTTACTAAGTCTAACTTGTTAATTTTACAGAGAAGGACATCAAGACCCAGAGGGGTTAGATAACTTGTCAGTGATGGAGTAGAAATAGAACTCATTCTTTTACATAGAGTTCAATGTAAATATCTATGGAAATATCTTTTGGATATGGAAATATCCTATGGAATATCCTATCCTATACAAATATCTTTTTCTCCAGATGTCAGGTGATACTGTCCAGCCTCATTGAGCTTACTGTCAACCCACCCAAGAGATCATTTTCATCTAAGCCATACCTTTTTGCTCCCCAGCTTATTGGGGAGTTTATTTGTGGGGACAAACACAGGACTTTAGATTTATCTCTTTATAATTTTTCTTTTTTAATTTAATAAGACAAGTTTGGATCCCAATGGAGTCCCTGCCAGCTTGTAATACATACGTTTAGGTAAGCATGTCCCTGTGTCCTAATCCAAATAATTTTTAAAAAGTTAAATAAACATTTTAAAGAAAAAAATTTGGTGGGCTCTATCTCACTAGAAATCTATTTCTTGGTTGCTATTGATCTGTGTCATATCCTTTTGGTACAATTTTTTAGCCAATTACCAACCTGCTTGACTGTTCTATTACTATCTGGCGCATAATTCTCTCCCTTGTCCACAAGGGGGCCTAGGAGAGTACATTATGTGAGCATTCCCCAAATCTGCCTGACTAGCTTATCAAAAAAAGAACAGACTCCGCTGGGCACAGTGGCTCAAGCCTGAAGACCAAGACAGGGGGATATATATAGAGCTCAGGAGTTTAAGACCAGCTTGAGCAAGAGCGAGATTCTGTCTCTACTAAGATAAACTAGTAGGGTGTGGTGGCAGGCACTTACAGTCCCACCTACTTGGGAGGCTGAGGCAGGAAGATCACTTGAGCCCTGGACTTTGAGGTTGCTGTGCCTTGTGATGATGCCACAGAGACGCATGGGCAGGAGAATGAGACTTTGTCTCAGGGGAAAAAAAAAAAGTGCAGACTCTCAGGGCAAGACCATTCTTGGTAAGTTCACGCTTACACCCAGTAGACACTGCTTCTTTTCATGAGCATTTATAAGTCATGCCTCTAGTCACCTGCCCTAGAAAATCATTTTGTTTTGGAAGCAGCCTGTCTGGTTTGATAGCCAGAGGGACAGAAGCAGGTGGGGCTTATCCATTTAGTACCCCTGTGGCCCCAATAAGGGATTTCAAGATCCTCTATGAAAGGGGCATGAAGGAACCCCATTTCCCTTGACTGGGGCTACATACCGCTCTGTGTGGCCCTTGTAATGGCTGATGTAGCCAATGTGACTAGCACATGTTCCAGGAGAGCTTGTGGAGTCTCAAAAAAAAAAAAAAATCTTCCTTCTTGCCTAGACTTGTCAGCACATTTAATGAAACAGTTTCAAGTGTCTTTGTCCTCCTACCTCTGTGCTTTTGCCTCATTGCTCTCTGTCTTCCTACCACCCTCTCGAGGCCCTTAGCCCTTATTTCTCTCACCTGTGGGAAATATCCAACTTAAATACACATTCTCTGAAAATTTTCCCCTGCTACTTGCAGCCAAAATTGAGTTGTGTGTGTGTGTTTCGTCTGAGCCCCCAAAGCATTTTATTTTTACTGCCAATGAAACACATGGTTGGAGATATCTTAGAGGAAGAAGAAGATATATTTGACAATAAGGAGAGGGTAAAGAATGGGATTTTGAAAGATTTGGAAATAATTCACGGACTGACCAAAAAGTTTATAGGATTTCTGTCTTTCAAAGTTTACAAATCCTTTAGGGAATGTTAGCACAGGCATTTTTTACCTTGTCATTTTTGGACGAGGGCACTGAAATTCAGAGAGCTTAATTGGCTTGGCCAAGGTTATTCAACTACTGCATGACAGAACCAAAACATAAGTCTAGGACTGGTGCGTACAAGTCTGGAGGGCTTTCCTTTACACACACTGGACTCAGTGTAGGCAGCAAAAGAGCTCCAAAGGTTGCAACACCAGAAAAGGGGCCCCAGGCCTTGTTTGCATTTGGGGAAAAAAATGGAGGGAGAGAGTTTGTGCAAAATGTAACCTGGCAAACCCTCACATGGAATAGGGAACATCCTTTCTCCACTCATCTGACTCTCTGTTTACCAGTTTCTCCTTGAGTCAAAGAAGGAACTGAGAACACTACCCAAATATCACCAACCGGTTCCTGCCCTAGCATTTCCCAGAAGGACAGGCGCACCATGTGATGGCTTTACAAATTTTGGCTTGTGGAGGGGAGTGTTGGGAGTAAGGCAGGGAGGGGTCTTTTGTGAGTTGACCAAGTTGTCCCTACAATGCAAGGGGGCTTCAACTATCTATCAGTTATCTCCAGTCCCAGGGTTCTGTGGAACTGAAATTATTTCCTCAGGATCCTGCTAATAAGTGGCCTTCTAGGAAAGCAGGACACGGCTTTCAAAGGCCCAGGTCTCTAAATGAATAAATGGACTAAGGGATGTGGTTGCGGCAGAGCAGATGGTTAAGATCTACTTTTCCCTAACGATGTGCTTTCCCTACTTTTCTCTTGGATGTTGAGCTCCTGGACTGGTTGTGCAGTGATTTATCTTTGCCCAACAGCTTCCTCACCAGAGTCGTCCACAGCCATTCCTTCTGGCTACATTTTCACCACAACCCCAGCCTCCCCTGCTCTGCGTTCCCTCTGAACTGTCCTGGCCCAGTGGATTAGCTTGCAATTTCTTTCTTCCACTAATAAGACATGTTGATAAGTTCATTCTTATTACAACTCTGCCAGATAGCTACACATATTCTTTCTTTCTTTCTTTCTTTTTTTTTTTTTGTAACAGAGTCTTACTATGTCACCCTCAGTAGAGTACCATGGCGTCACAGCTCACATCAACCTCAAAGTGTTGGGCCTTAGCAATTCTCTTGCTGCCGCCTCCCAAGTAGCTGGGATTACAGGTGCTTGCCACAACTCCCGGCTATCCTTTTGTTGCAGTTGTCTTTGTAGATTTTAGCTGGCCTGAACTGGGCTCAAACCCACCAGCCTTGGTGCATGTGGTTGGCACCCTACCACTGAGCTATGGGCGCTGCCCAGGGTATACATATTCTTAATTTGTCAGTGAAGGAGCTGATACTTGGAGAAATTACATAAGACTAATTTCTCTAAGAGTGCATGTCACAAATTGATAAGTAGCAGAGCCAGATGCAGTTTGGGATTCACACCTAAGTTTTCTGTAGCTTCAGACTGCGCCCTTCAAAGATAGTGCCAGGCTGGGCACGGTGGCTCACTCCTGTAATCACAGCATTTTGTGTTTTGGGAGGTCAAAGTTAGAGGATTGCTTGAGGCCAGCTGTTTGAGACCAGCCTGGGCAACACAGTGAAACTCCATCTATTGTACAAAAAGAAAGAAAAATTAACTGAGGCAGGAGAATTGCTTGAGCTTAGGAGTCTGAGGTTGTACTGGGCTATGGTGAAACCACTGCATTGTAGCCTGGATGGCAGAGTAAGAACTTCTCTCTAAATAAATAAATAAATGAGAGTACCAAATCTGAACTATTATTTCCAGGGGTACCTACTTTCTATAGAATTATATTATCTATCCATCTGTATTGTTAATACAAACATTGTTATTTGGGGGCCTCAACGTGCATTGCATGTGTATCTACATAACAGTTCTAGATGTTAGGTTCCCTTAAGAACATACTTGTAAAAATCACTAACTGTTTGCTGATAACTAACTGGGTGTGAGAGGGTACTGGTACCCTGCTAGAAATAGAAAGAGGAACTTGTCTTTGGAGCATGTGGGTAGGGATGGGACAAAAGAGGGGAAATTTCTCTGTCATTGCTCAGCAGAGATATGCACTTACAGAAAATATGTTACAGATGATTAATATGACTCATACATGTGACTATGCTCTAGGAGCCCAAAATATATGAGAAACAGCCAGAGAGTGAGACGGCTGAGTGATAATGTATCCTTGTGTGCTCAGGCTATGTTACATAAAAGGAGTGCTTTCTCAAAAGGCAGGCCATGGCACACTTGACCATCTCTTAGCAGTTGTAAGAGATTTTTGCTAATCATTATTGATCAAGATTTCAGGTTCAGTGATGATAAAATAAATGAATAGTGGTTGTGCGTGTGCATGTGCATGTGTACGTGTGTGCATACGCGTGTGAGTGTGTGTGTAGCTACCAATCAATCCTAAGACAGACAGCCTCTTCTCTTTTCCTTGATAGTAAGCAACCCAGCTTTCTTCCTAATCATAGCACTTCTTTCCTTGTGTCTAATCCTGCTTTTCTTGTAGGCTGCCATATTCATTCTTTCCTGTTTGAAGGCAGGCACAGAAAAATATGTCTTGCAAAAAAAAAAAAAAATACATTTTTCAAAAAGGTAAATGGTGTCACCTAGTGGCAAGAACTAGACTATAAAAGGTGTTAAATTCACTTTGGCCTCAGGATTTGAAGCATTTTTTTTTTGTAGAGACAGAGTCTCACTTTATCACCCTTGGTAGAGTGCCATGGTGTCACACAGCTCACAGCAACCTCCAACTCCCGGGCCTAGGCGATTCTCTTGCCTCAGCCTCCTGAGTAGCTGGGAATACAGGCGCCTGCCACAATGCCCGGCTATTGTTGTTGTTGTTGCAGTTTGGCTGGGCTGAATTTGAACCCGCCACGCTCAGTATATGGGGCCGGCGCCCTACCCACTGAGCCACAGGTACTGCCCAGGATTTGAAGCATTTTTATATTTACCCAGTTACAGATAAATACTGAGACAGGCTTGGTGGATATTCAACAACAATTCAGACGTGTGTCTGACCCCCATCCTTGAAAGAGCTTATACAGTTATTTAATGGAATTGAAGAAGGAAAGCTCACTTTGTTTTTTTGTTTTATTTTTGTTTTCCTAATTTTTAAACTGATGTCTACATGCAGGAAAGCTCACTTTGAACAGGAAACTGATAAGGCTAAGAGAATGACTAGGATCCTGTACGAAAATGTCAGTAAATGAACCTTTACATTTCCCCTCCTATTTTCCAGAATGAAAATATCTATCATTGTTAACAATGAATAATTTTGTGTGTGTGACACAATCTCACCTTGTCACCCTTGGCAGAGTGCAATGGTGTCATAGCTCACAGCAACCTCAAACTCTTGGGCTCAAAAGATCCTCTTGCATCAGCCCTACAAGTAGCGAAGACTACAGGAATCCACTATAATGCCCAGCTAGTTTTTAAAGAAAGGATCTCATTCTTGCTCAGGCTGGTCTCGAACTCCTGAGTTCAGGCAATCCAACCACCTCAGTGTTCCAGAGTGCTGGGATTACAGGC